>CAUZXS010001816.1:0-2500 GCA_963585895.1 Sepioteuthis lessoniana
CTTTTACAAGCATAGCTTAGACATTAAATAACCAACAAAGGTTGAGTTTATCATTTATGAAAAGCTTTAAAAAATAAAATTTTAAAAATGATTTTAAATAAGAATGAATGAACAAATAAAACTTGTGCTATAATGCTAAAAAAAGTTTCTTAATTACAAGTGTATATGATTTTTTTTTACAATGCTTAATTAACTTATGCTAACTTTAATAAGATAAACTAAAATGTCTGAAAATGTTAATGATACTTGTAAGTATTCATTTTTATCTAGTTAATACCAAGTGGATTTATTTGCTACTGTCATAAGCAAACTTAAATAAGGAAGTAAGAAATAATTCCTCAGTCAATCAACTATCCACATATATAAAGCACAATGTGTATTCATATCTACATAATATTTTGTAACACTACACAAATACTACACACTGATCCTAGACAGAAGACTAAGTAATCCTTTGTTAATAAATGTGTCTGTTGATAGAGAGTTTATTAATTGCCAATTTGAAACTTGTCAATGGAAGGTGGCATGAGAAGCAAATTCTAGTTTGTGTAGCCAATCATTACTACCACCATGTTAGTAATGATTGGTTTATTTGAATTGTAGTTGTGATGATAATGATTGGCCAATCACAGCTGATTTCATTGCTACATAAGCTCAATATTCTTTGTCGAGAGCAGTCAGTATCTTCACTCAGTTTGTGGTGGGCCTTTGGGCCGACCACCTGGCATTTGTGCCAAGTGGTTATATTCACATTCTAAATTTAGCCTCAGGGGATCTCATTTCCCAAGATCTTTGTCTGCTTGCAAGACTAAATACTTGAGACGATTTGTGTGCTGCTCTCTCTATAAAACAGTCTTGTGCCATATTCTGGTATAGTAAGATGTCAGTTAAATACAGTCAGTATCTTCACCCTTGTTGATGGAAATGCTGGTGGCTGCCTGGCATTCATGCTGAATGGTCTGTAAATATTACTCAGTTGAGTCCCAAGGGGTTTTACATTAAGGCAACACCTGCCCCCTTGCCTAAAAGGATTAAGGGCTTGGTTTATTGCCTGGTGCCTAGGAACCCCTAGCGAGGAAATACCAATTAGGCATAAGCAATTTTTCACTCCTACTCCTTAGGAGGTTTGCTTCCTGGGGGGCCCTAACATTATTCCAACCTTGTGTCAAATTCCAACACTGTGGAGATATAATCAGAATTTTCCCTTTCAAAGTGTGCAGATTTTTCACAACTCTCTATCCTGAATTATCGTATTGATATAAGATCTTAAAGCATACAGATACACTGATCCAAAACAAAAGTGTTGATATATGCATAAATGATTAAGACATTTTTGACAAGTACTATGCTAGTACATGATCACTTTTGAACTTTAAAACAACTATATAAAAAGTTAAGTATTTTGTAAGTAAACCCTATCATTGACTGATCTAAGGAAGTTCAGTGACAGATTTTCTCAAGAATTCAAATTTTAGCAAGTCTTTCCCTTTTTTATAACTAAATGACCTATCGGTTATATAGATGTCAGACCTAACCGATAAAATGAAACGCAGTTTCTTCCAAGCAGCGATCGTGTTGATACTGCTATGTGGATGTACTACATGGATGCTAACTAAATGGCTGGAGAAAAGGCTTGACGGGAACTACACAAAAATGCTGTGAGCAATATTGAACAGGTCCTGGAGGCAGCACCCCACAAAGCAGCTGCTGTACGGCCACCTACCACCTATCATGAAAACTATCCAAATTAGATGAACCAGACATGCAGGACACTGCTGGAGAAGTAGAGATGAGCTCATTAGTGATGTACTCCTGTGGACCCCTACACATGGCCAAGCAAAAGCAGGGCGACCAGCTCGAACCAATATACAGCAGCTCTGTGAGGATTCATGGTGTCGCCCTGAGGACTTGCCGAAAACTATGAACGATAGGGAGGGGTGGCGAGAGAGGGTCAGAGATATCCGTGCTGATGGCACGACAAGATGAATGAGATGATAACCAAATAATTACAACTATTAGTATTTTAAGAAATGAACACGAAACAAATTTAAAATCTATGTAAAAACCTGTGATATTACGTAACTGGTCTCTTTTAAAATCAAATTAACATCAAATTTTATATAAGAATACATAATTTTGCTTATCCAGAATATTA
Source organism: Sepioteuthis lessoniana (assembly GCA_963585895.1). NCBI lineage: Eukaryota > Metazoa > Mollusca > Cephalopoda > Myopsida > Loliginidae > Sepioteuthis > Sepioteuthis lessoniana. The sequence goes on from CAUZXS010001816.1 coordinate 2,156, forward strand.
CCAATAATATTACATAGAGACATTGTTATATACCCTCTGAACATTAATGGGTATATCCAATCCCTCATAAATACGTTGGACACAATTGTGAGGGGGTGAAAATACACTGTTTTTGGTGGTGGTGTTTCACTGGTCAAGGCTACCTAATTTACGTGTTAGGGAAACGTTTATGTCACACAGCTGACCCTCATTGAGCCCATTCCACCAGGCTTTAACTCTTCTTAGAAGAGCTAGGTTTATCACCTGGCACCTGAGGTGCCTCTTTTTAGGGGAGTGCCAACAGGGCCCAAAGCATTTTTGGAGCTGCCAAGTGTGTCTGGGCTATGACTCTGCGCCCAGGCCCAC
>CAUZXS010001816.1:7500-48792 GCA_963585895.1 Sepioteuthis lessoniana
AAAATACAGCAATTACACTATTTCCAAAATGATCAAGTTTATTCTGTATCAAATGTATGTCTACTTTTCTTAAAAGCAAATAGTGAAAATTAATAAAAACTTGCTTAGGTTTTAGTTTAGTTTTAATTTTGTTTTTCTTCATTCTTTCTAGATAATAAAATTGATGTATCCAACAAAAAATGAAGTTCTTTTCCAATCTCTCTAATGAACACCTGTGCAACATCTGTTACTATTCATCAACTATTTTTTTTAAATCAAGTCCTAAAATACTGCATTTATTGTTTTATGATTTACAAAGTAGATATACATTGATTTATTTAAATTGTCATTGTTATCTTAGTTGCTATGGACATACCATATTGACCTTCTTCAAGAATATAATGATCTTATATTTGGCTATCCATGCTAGAGGTTATCTTATATTTGATTTTTTTTTTGGTTTGCATCTCCTGTTCTGTGGGATGTTGGTCTAGTGGATGTAAGCATTGATTTACTGTTGCAATTACCTGATGGTGGCGAGTTCAATCTCTGAATCAGGAAGTGACATCCATTTCTCTGGTTCAGAAGAGATAAGCAAACAATGGCACCACAGAGACAAAAACAGGGAGGAGTGGAGAGGGGGATCAATAAAAGTTATAAAAGTTAAAGAATGGAGCCAAATATGAGAACAGACAGACACCTGAAGAAGTCTAGAAGGTACACATTGTTTCTATAACAACCAAGATGAGAACAATAATTTGAATAAATCAATGTATAAAATTATAATTCAACATGTCAAAAACCAGATTGGATGTTATTTCAAATATTAAATTTCTCAGTCTTCCACATGTTTTATTAGCATTATTGGTGCAATATTTCAATCAAACACTTTCCAAAGCAATTTCAAACTTAAATAAGAAAAAGATAAAGAATACAAAAAATAATTATATATATATATATATATATATATATATTATATATATATATATGCATCTTTTATGCAATGTATAATTCACTGTAATATAAATAAAAATTTATTGAATGTTTTTTTATGAACAACTAATAAGAATTGGATGGAACTAAAATTAAATTTCAATATATATATAATATATATATATATGAAATTCTCATTGTGTGTAATTATGTATTGACTCAACTCCTCTGCTAGGTCAATTTTAAAGTGAAGTACAGCTGGTTTTAATTCATTTTCCTTCTCCTAGATCAGTTTCCTTACCAAGAATAAAGAACCCAGTCTGCTCTACTATTTACCCATAACTGAGGAGAGAATATAGGATTCATGCCTTTTCCAAAGTATTAGCACAAAGTAAAATGCAAACAGCCTTGTTCTGGATTTGAAAATGAGTAAATCAAGCACTGCAATCGCAGTATGGACTCTCATGACTAAGACAGGTGTTTGGACTAGGTGCAAATAGTTATACACTAATGCAAGTTCAATTTTCACTATAGATCCCACTACTGGGGAGAAGAGTCCCCATGGTGTAATAGCAACCAGTTGAGTAAATAACAGTACTGAAATCAAAACTAGGAGCTGTTCCAAAATTTGAAGAAAGTTGGTCATGGAATAGAGATAATTGTAAATATAAATAATAATAATAATAATAATAATAATAATAATAATAATAATAAAACCATGACAATCATAGTATGAACAAGTCCTAGTCCTGGGATACAGTAAACGAATATAATAAATAAATAGATAAAAATGAGAGATGATGATGATAATGCATTTTAAAGGATCAGATTCATGATATATCTTAAAATGAAACATAACTCCAAATGGAATTAAATATCTTGCCTTTGATTATGCTGCGTTAGCAATCCACTAAAAAGAAAATCCCAAAAAGATTAATTTCAGAAATTAGGCAGATTTGGAAATCTTAATATCTACAGTGAAATATCGGATTAATATAGGTGAAATATCAAATTTGCTTTTAAAGCAGCTCAGATGGGATTTTCTTGCTCGTTTCAAAATGAATCACTTTTCCAAATTCTATACTATTCCTTTTTACCATTTATAAACAGTTAAAAGACATTCACAATAAAGGTAGTAATAAGAAAAAACTTCACAATATACTACTTCTATCGACTCGGTATTTAGTTACTTCAATTTGGAAAACTGCTACCATTTTATGTATGTATTTACCCAACCCTTTCACTAGTCATGATATTATACAAAGTCAATTTGTTAAGTGGAATACAGCTGATTAAAATTTAGTTTTCCTTTTTCTAGACCAATTACCTTATAAAGACTAAAGAACCCAGTCTGCCCTTTTAATTACTAATAGCTACAGGAAGAATAGATGGAATCATGCTTCTTCCAAAGAGCATTACGATGATAACCATTATGCTAAGTGCGCCTCTTTTCTTGCTTCATCTGATACAAAAGAACCTTTCTGTAAAACTAATTTTTTAGTTAGTTTGAGATCTTAGATATTTCATTAATAGGAGAGACAAGGAGTGTTTCATTTTTTTTTGTTTTTTTAAAGATTTTCCTGCTTGTGGGTAAATTACAACCAATATGGATCAAAACTATGAAAAATGTCCTAAACTTTTTTTTAAATTGTAGTTTGAATACTTTTAACCATTGTTAGTGATTACTAAGAATGTTGTGTTTGAGATGCAGAAAATCAATATGGGAACATTTTAGAAATATCTTTTCCTCCATTGGGCAAATGACTTTCTTGGCATCAGTCCCACAGACAAAAATAGTTAAAGAGATAACTTTCTGCTGGGAGTAACATAGATTTAGACGTGGATACAGAAAATGTGCAAGGTTTGCATGAGGAAGAATTAAGCAGAAATCATCTCCAACTGAATATAAAGAAAGTGAAACAACTGAAAATAAAGCTTTTAAGAAAAAAATTAATAAATAAAATCACTTAAAAACAACCTGAAGAAGAATTTAAACTTATGGCCACCATTGGGTTTTATCTAAATGTTGTCCCTTACATTAAAAGAACCATCTAAGTCTGTAGAAATTTGGAAAAAGCAATCATTAGCTATCAGAAATTGTGTCATGTAAGAAAGAAAAAAAAATCAACTTGTGCTGTCAACTTTGGACAATGGATTGATTGATTTTAATGGTATGTCAACCCACCTGAAGTTATTCTATGCCAAGAATTTAGGGAACCACATTTATTTTACATTTTTTGTGTAATAGTTTCTGAAGAGATTTTGTTTTTGTAACACAAAGTTATATGGTATCAAGTATTCCTATCTAAAACTAATAATTTATACACAAATATATGGTTTCAAGTAATTACTTCTAATATTAACCATTTGATTGCACAGTCTCAAGGTTTCAAGTATCTAACAATACTAATCCTTAGTAAATAATTACAGCTCCATGTAATTATTCTTAACATAAATAATTAACAGTTATATGGTATAAAGTACTCCTATCTAATACAAATAACTTGCAAACAGATCTATTTGACCCTAACAGGTGCTATTTATCAAGATCAAGGAGTAATGGCAATGAAGCAAGTATTTCTCACTCACCAAAGCTCCAGAACTAGAATCTAACCATCAGATGTAGTTTAGTGACATATAAAAGAACTCCCCATCCCCCACATTTTTTTTTAGGGGAGGTCCTCATCACATTAAACATTTTTATAATTTCTGAGGGATAATCTTTAAAGGACAAGCTTAATTATAATTATTTCCACTGATTCTATTGAATGGTTTACTTTCACATATATTTTTTGATATTGTAAATCTTAATATAATATATACATGTGTTAAAATAAAATAAACAAAAATTCACTATTTATTACATGACATAGGTAGATGTGCATATTTCCTTTGCTTTCACAAAAAGAAAATGCAACCATCTCTTGAAAAGGTATAAGACTCCCCCACCCCAACAAAAAAAGGTATGTCTTGGGTATGACACTAAACTGCATCTGATGGTAGGGCCCAGAAAAGTATAAAGTACTCCTTCATTGCCATTACTCCCAGGTACACTGGCCCAGAGTGGTAATAATACCTGTTACGACCCCATCTATGGGTCAGATAGAACTGTTCAATCATTTACTAAGGATTATTTATTAGTTTATCAAAACCATACAAGTGTTAAAATTATTCATATTAGATAAGAGTACTTGATATTACATAACCATGGCAAAAAAAAAATGAAAAATAAAATACCTCTTAAGAAACTACTACACAAAAAATTGTAAATATGAATGTAGAATAAATGTAATTCCCTAACCAGTAGGCATAAAATAACCCTAGATGGGTTGACATGCTGTTAAAATTAATCAGAAGAAGCAAACAAATTAATTACCTAACAGGAATTCAAGAGAGCAAAAATTAGAACAAATTTAGGTTTGTTATTTGTTTATTTAACCCTCAGCTGGTGTGAGGAGGGATAAGAGGCTTCATACCTTTCCCAAGAGTATTAGTTCAGAAGTGAACATATTAGAGGGACTGGAGTTTGAACTCAATAACTATAATGTTGCAGTTCAGCACATTAGCCATCACACCAGAGGAGTCCCCTCAATGAAATTAGGGTTTGCCTATATTGTACAATATAAAATCAAAGGCAAATAATTAAAAAAAAAACAACAGGGTATCTCAATACACATGGTACCCATGTGACTACCAATAACTCAACTAGTAATAATGTTGTGTTCTTTTTTTGTTTCAGATTTTAAAACAGTATACTATAACAATTATTAATCCTCGATCACAATGCCTTAGACAAGAGAGGAAAAAATATTTTACATCACGGCTTATTTGGAAACAAAAAAACTTTCAAAGCTGTGCAAGCAAAATTTCACAGAAAGTTTAACTTAACAATTATCTCCAGAAAAGCCAAATTTATCATTGGGTACATAAATTTCAAATCACAGGGTCAGTAAACAATTTTGATGAGAAGGCAGACAATCCCAGATCTGGTAGGAAGTTGACAGCAAGATGCCCTGACAATGTGAATGCAATGAGAGATTCTGTCAGAAGTCTGAAAAGTCCCTCCAAAGATATTACCAAGAACTTGGTCTTTCACATGCATTCTAGGATAAAGTCCATCAATTTCTGCCCTTGTCATCTGGTTTGATCTTTCTGAAGTGATATGATTGCTTTTTAAGACTCAGATGAAAGATGATTTGATGCAATATGAATTACCATATTGATGGATTGTGTCTATTTTGAGACACCCTGTATTTTACTTTTTGTAAGTTATACAGAAGACAAGCAGCAAAAAGCTATTTATAGAATAATTTTCTATATCTTCATTATTCTCATTAAATACTTTCTTCAACTTAGAAATAGTTTCTATTAAAATCTTCATAAAAGATGAGTTTTAGAACAAAAAAAAATCACAACAAAGATCTCAGCTTATTTCTATACATTAAAGTAAAAAAGTTGGCAACCTTAGTCAACAGTGACCCGAAGTCTCCCTTTTCAATAGCTACTACACCAAGGTGAAGGGGAAGGAGTTACTCCTTTCTCTGGGTTGCTCCAGTTTACCCTTGATCCTTACCTTATAATGCTTAGTTTTAAGCAAGATGGTGTCAAGTACCATTTTTTGAGTCTTTGGTATGACTCGACCAGGGATTGAACCCTGATCTCCCAGACCATTGGCAAACACTGTACTTATTAGGCCAATGGCCCAATCTAATAGTTAAAAGGGGAGAAAAAAAGTAACAGAATATGATAATTTTCAGGATTTAAATCCAGCTTATCAATGATTAATTCATAACATTATCCCTTTTAATTCAGGTTCATCTTTCAGCAAAACGATTCACAAATATGACAGGAAACTAATCACAGTAATTTGATGAGTTTTGAAATAGACAAAATGACAATTTATGGTTACTATACCAACAGACAGATCTATTAACACTAGCTAATCTCTCTTCTAAATCTTGTTTTTCATCTTCACGTGGGAGGTGGTTTCAAGCTAGGCTGAGAAAATTCTGCAGCCACAAATTAGAAATTTAATTAACTCTGCTGACTTGTTACCTTGAGATATCGAACTTTCACAGATCTTTTCAGCATTTTCTATATTAGCAATTTTGGCTTCTCTTTCTCTGTTAGTTATGTAATGGTTTTTCACAAGTACTTGAAGATGGTTCAAGAAAACTAATCATCAATAGAATGACTAATAACAAGGAGAAATATTGCAAGACTCATCAAACTCAGACAAAATAATTGCTTTCATAAAGGCAGATTTATTCATCCACATTAAAACTAATAGCAAAAATATAATATAAAGTCAATATAATGGCTATAACAATATTCTAAAAGACTGATTACTTCAATATCCTCTATCCTAAACTTGCATGTGCATGTGTGGGAGAGAAATGTTATAGTGATTTTTCTTTCATTATTTAATGTATTACCCTATCACTTCAACATGGACAGGATGTGACACAAAGTCAATTTTTAAGCAGACTACAGCTGATGTGAATTCAGAGTTCTTTCTCCAAGAGTAGTTGTCTAACCAGGGCTAAAGAACAGTCTGTCCTACCTATAGTTGGGGTGGGGGGATAGATGGATTCATGCTCTTATCAAGAGCATTAACATGAAGAGAAACACAAGCAGTCTCATTCGGCATTTAAATTCAGGTTATCGATTACATTTCTTGGAGAATATTTAGAACCAAAGCTATAACGAGTAAAGGTCTGGCAGCTATGCAACTAGAGTTCAGTACATATTGACCTAAATTACTACTGACCGATAATTGAGAAAATTTTTAGCAAGGGAATTATTAGTAATATTCAATAATTACCTAATTAGCAATTATACCTATTACTGAGAAATGAGTTATTTCTTATTGATCAGAAAATAGAAAATATACCTGTATAAATGAATCAGAAAGTTATTCATAAAAAATACTCAATGAAGCATAAAAATAATAATACCCAGAAAAAACAATTTCAATAATATTCAAAAATTTTATACCATGTTTTTTATTATATTTATAATTGTAACTTTCTCACACATTATTTCTTTTTTATTTCACAGAATATAAAAAAAAAAAATAATTGCCATGCTAAAATTTTCAGACAAGTTCAAAACCTTTAGTGCTGAATCTTTAGAAGACTCAAATAACAATATTTCTTCACAAATATATTTGACAATATAATTCCATGCTTTCTTTCATATTCAAATAACGCATTTGAAAAACTGACAAATATATTCGTTCAAGAATTTCAGCAAACCTTTAATTTAACAACAATTCATAAAACAGAAAAACACACACTGAACTATGGTATTCAGTAAAAAATTTAAATCACCATGACTTATTTCTTTCAAAAAATTTCCATACACTTGACAATAAAAACATTATCATTAGATAATTTCTCTTGTCTTGGACAATCTTTTACTGTAACATAGCCTATTATATAAAAAAAAGAAATAACATTTTAATATTTTTGGGGAGGTTAATTTCTAGCCTTGGTAAGTGATCAAAAGTTTGGCATGCCAATTCATCCAACAAATATCTACAATTCTTTAAGATCAACTTTCAGTTGAAGGATTTTTTTAAAATTATTTAATTCCTCATAACATTTATAATTGCTAATTGTTTTATATCACTACCAAATGCCTTTCCCATAATTTTTTCAATAATGGTAGGTTAATAGTAAATTAGGCTAGTATTGAGTAAACAATATCTAAGAATATTCCCCAGGTTCCTTAACTTTCCCTAAATTACTATGGTTTAATCCCTTGAATTCATACAACAGAGAAGTTCAGCTGACAAAGCTCGGATAGAGATGATCAATTGACGAAACTTGGGTGGGGGATGATGGTCAATTGAAAAAATTTAGGTGATGCAATGGTCAACTGAAAAAACTTGGGGCATGCAATGGTCAATTTGTTATATAACATATGACATGGATTTTCAGTTCGTTCCTAGTGTCACATTTTGACTAGTAAACAGGAAGATGATGGCAGGTCAGGTCAAACAGGTGTGTAACCGGAAGGGTCACATGATGAGAATCACGCGGTTAGATTTGGACAGAGTGCAGAGAATCGCAGTCGAGCGAGGGACATGCAGCTGATCAGAGGTGTCTCTGACAAGCTTGCAAGGGGGTGCAAGCGTTGGCACCCCCTGGCTCCTGGAAGAAGATATGGGAAGAAGAAGTCCTCTCTCTGAGTATATGTCTCTCCACCCATCACTCACATACCACATAAACCGCGACCCTTTTGAGAATAAAGTGTGAGAGATATATTTTTTATTAAAAAAAAAAAAAAAAAAAAAAAAATGGAGAGAGAGAGAGAGAGAGAGAGAGAGAGAGAGCGGATGACAGGATAATGGAAAAAGGCAGAAGAAAAAAAAAAGAAACAAAGAAACTTGAAAACGGCATTAAAAAAAGAAAGAAAAAAAACGAACATTTTTAGGAAAAATAGACAGTGCATAGATTGAACAAAAGAAAAAAAATGAGCATTTGTTTAAACTTTGTGAACTTTAATTGTGGACATATTATTAATATTGTTTTGACTTGTTCAGAATGGTTGAAAAATTAGTCAAAAAAAAAAAAAAAAAAAAAAAAAAAAAAAAAGTTTAAGTTTAAAGGCGACATTAGAAATTTTTTTTTCTATTTCATATTATGAAACTTGACAAAAACCATTAACAGGGGATTTGATATTAAGTTTATGAAGATTTTAAAATTATGTTGATTCTAAATTTTTTGGGGAAGATTAGGTTTTCGTAGAATAGGAAATACATTTTTTACATTTCTGTTTTCAAGCAAATCACGGGCTGACTTGAGATTAGGACAGAGATTCATCCAAGTTGTGTTACAGATTGTTTTTAGGCATACAGTAAGAAGTAATTCTATATAGGAATTCACCGTCCCGTGGATTTGTTGAAGGCTTGTGGTGGCCAGAAGTTTAAGATTGGAGTTCCAAGTTGATGGAATAAAGGAAAGAAAGGTGTGGCCTGCTCCAATATTTTGTGGATGATGTCTGGATCTTTCAGTCCCGATGATGTTTTAGATTCGTGCATGATTCGGCGAAGTGAAATGAATCTGGAAAAGGTGAGGTACCAATATCTTAGTAGCCACAAGGGTTCCTGATTAAATTGAAAAGCAACCCAGCAAGGGTGTGATCAGGTAAAACATGTCCCTCAAGAGTTTACAGACCAATAGGCACGGTAACAGAAAATTGATAATGAAAAAATGAGTAACACATTGCTAATAAATACTTTTGCGTGGTCTATTTTAGGTGGTTTACTGCATGTGTGTCAAATTGTGATACATTTTGATGTATTGTTATTTTATGGAATTGTGATACATTGTTTTGGGCCATGATTTTTATGGATTTATTAGGAATGCTTTGGGCATTGAAAATATTGTTTTTTAGTTTGTGGGATTCTCCAGTTACTCCAAGTAGGAACCTGTTGAGCAAAGGACTGGGGTGTGGTCATAAGGAATCCAGGTGAAATGTATTGCTGGAATGACCAGGGTCACTAGGTTTGTGACCAGGATTTGGGATCAGAGTATGGTCCTTTTATGGTTTTGAGATTCTTCAAGGAATTGCAGAGGGCCCTATTGTGTTTTTGGAGGATGAGAGATGCATCTGTATTGTACTTTGATGCATGCATGTCGGGATAGCCAACCGCGCAAAGAACAGTATGAAATAAATTTAGATGATAATTAGCCTGGGCAAGTGTTATATAGTGAAAAGGGTGCATTCTAATTGTTTTAAGATTGTATTATTTTTGCTGTTGTTCAAGTAATTTTTTTGTTTTGTTTTGTGTAAGGTGTTGAGGGGAGATGGAGAGAGATGGGAAGAAAATGTCTATATGTTGACATTTTGAAAAATGGCATCGAGAGGAATGTTACATAACGTATGACGTGGATTTTTGGTTCATTCCTAGTGACCCCGTGTGCTTTGGTAAGCTGTCACATTTTGATTAGTAAACGGGAAGATGATGGTGCATCAGGGCACTCAGGTCGAACAGGTATGTAACCGGAAGGAGATCACATGATGAGAACCACACAGTCAGATTTGGACAGAGTGCAAAGAATCACAGTTGAGCGAGGGACACACAGCTGATCAAAGGCGTCTCTGACAAGCTTGCAAGGGGGCGCAAGCATTGACACCCCCGGCTCCTGGAAGAAGATATGGGAAGAAGAAGTCCTCTCTCTGAGATATGTCTCTCCATCTATCTCTCAAACCAACAACAAACAATGGGCCCTTTTGGAGAATAAAACAAGAGATATATTTTTATAAAGAAGTGTTTCATTAGTCATTATGTTTGATTATGTTTCCGCTTATATTTGTATATGTATGTGAGTATACAACAAATTGTTTGGGGTGGGGTGGATGATAGAACTTGAAAGAAAAGATCCAAGTCCTCTTTTAGATTTTTTTATAATAAAATCAAAATAAAATCATATTGTAAAAATACAATAAAGTTATTTTTTTTCGTTTTTTTTTTTTTAATTTATACCAACTTTCAAAATCAGATCGCACAAGTGATACATAAGATGCCAGGACTCCTTAAATCAATTATTTTTCAACTTTGCATTTATTTGATTTTCTTTTACATAGGCTAGTATCAAAATTAATAAAAATTCCTAAAACTTGATAATACGCTTTTACTATATCTGAAAAATATTTTCATTTTATTCATAAGGATGGTTCTTAAATAGCCCCAAAACAAATGAGTAACTTCTGTCGAATCACTTCATATCTAATCTTCTCACATCCTGTTTTGTTTCGTTTTTTTTTTTTTTTTTTTTTTTTTAAACAACTTTTGAAACGTAGACTTCAGATGCATTAGAATTTCTCCATGCAATCACACAGGAAGATAAAAAGAATAATTCTTTTTATTTTTTTTCTGTTCAAAATGTACTTTGTTTTTCTGATTCAGTGAGTAATATTCCTGGAGCGTAATTTTGCTTATACTAATAATAATAATAATCATAATCATAGGAGGTATTGCTAACCAACAAAATGTATATAATCAGATCAAGTAATAAGAAATGTCTCAAAACATTTATGATATTAAAAAATTGTAGAAGCTCATGTTAGTCTACATAAATATGCTACTGAAGATTAACCTTTTTTTGAATATTTAACTTTGATGGTAGCTTTGTAAATAACACTTGGTTTGGTTGTGTTTTATAGCATATCAACCCTTGTGAGTTATTTAATGCTAAATTACACATACATAATTTATAATAGAATAGTTTGTATGTAACATTAATTTTAAAGCCAGAGCTCACTTGTTTGCATACAGTTAAATAGTTTCAAGTATTGCTATCTAACACTAATAATTCTAGTCCAACATTATTCATTCTTAGCACACAGTTAAATGGTTTCAAGAATTCCTATCTAATACTAATAATTCAATTTGATATCACTCATTTGTTTGCACACAGTTAAAATGATTTCAATTATAGTAAATGATTGAATAGTTCTTTTTGACCCATTGATTAGACCCAAACGGGTACTACCACTCTGGGTCAGAGAGGACCTGAGAGTAATAGTAATGAAGGGATACTCCCCATTCCCCAAAACTTCATGACTAGAGCCTCTGTATCAGATGATTTGATATCATATTCAGGACACTGGTTGGAGAGCGGGAAGGTGCAGTTTGTGTATTCTACAGCCCCAGCTGACTGGACAGAAATAACACTTGGGTGAATTTTAAAATTTCGTCATACAGAAAACCTGTCATAAATCATGAAAAAGCTCAACAAAAAATTCAACAGAATGAAACATACATCAACAACTCCTGCCTGTAATTTCAGATTAAATTTCTAATCTCCTTTAAACAGAAATATTCTCCATCCAAGTGTTATCTATGAAGCTACAAAGTGGAAGAAAATCAAGCAAAAATTATATTAATGTGACTTCAAAGAAAAAGGAGCTATTCCCATAAACTATCACAAATAGGAAGTGTGCTTACTTTCTTAAAAACAAAAAGACCCTCCTAATATCATGGAAAATAAAAATCACACAACATATCAAAGGATATGTCCTTTGTTTAAAAGGAGAAAATACCTATCATCACATTTCCAAACCAATGAAACCTTAAACAAAAGATAATAACCAGTATAAACATCCATACACACAAATAAGTTCCTACTATGCTATTTACAACTCCATCATGAGTCAAATGATTAGCAACAATTTAGCAACTAAAATATTCAAAATTCCATCAGTCAAGTTTTTAAAAATTTAGCTTATGAATTTTTTAGTGTAAGTAACACCAACTAATCAAAAGGAAGAAAAAGTCAGTATATTTGAAAATAAGATTAACGAAATGAAACATTAACACCTGTTAATAAATTTCTATTACACTGGATTGTGACATCTTAGTGAGTTTGAACTTCAGTCATGCTATTACGTTCACTTTCAGGGGAAAGGCATAAATCCCCTTATTCCCCCAGCTAGGAGTTAAATAGTACCACTACTGTCCTTCTTTAAAGATGGCTTTGGCATTAAATAACTCACAAAGGTTTATATACCATTAAACAAAGAAACCAAACCATACCAAGCACATTTGTTATGACAATATATATAGAATTTCAAAAAATTCTATGCTTTTTCATATATTATAACCAAAAATCTTTGGAAGTATCTTATTAGTCTTATTGTCTTAGAGACTCCCCAAATCTGTGTATGTGTATATATATATATATATATATATATATATATTCTACCTATCCCTCCACACAAGCAAGATGTGACACAAAGTCAATCTTAAACAGATCTGCTATGATGTAAACCCAATACCATTTTATATTCCATGCTTTTCACGTTCCACCATCTTATACCATTTGTAATCCTTCAGAATGTAATATTGTCTGATGATAATGTAATTTGAAACTATTAATTACAATATATGGATCTAATTTGCATGTTATACTGCCTATTATACAGAAATTAAAGCCATATATTTCAACTAAAAGTTCCAAAATGGCAATTTTATTTGCTTTCTAATTGAATTAGGCCTACCTTTATGATCAATTTTTAGTTCAAATGTTCTGGGCACCACCAGGATAGCGGGTAGTCTACTGCACCCCTTACTCTGTGTTCCTTCTTCATTCACAAGTCTTTAACACATTCCTTGAGGTCAAAGGAAATCATGCCAATTTTCAAAATTTCCCATTAGCCAAGGTGTAGATAGATAAAAATGTCCTTTCTGATTAATTTTCCTTCCAGAATTTCCAGTCTCTTCACAAGAAAGGCACACTCTTGGGGGTGCCAATTTCATTTGATTTCTGAACAAATTTGACCTTCCTCATCAATTTTAAAAATAGAAGGAAAAGCCTCTGTCATTGCCTCCACCATCCAATACCATTAAAACACTCCTTCAGGTAAAAGAAGCTTCATCAAGATTGGCTCAGTAGCCGAGCAGTCCATAGATAACAAACAAGCTATCTAAACACACACGAGAAAAATGACACATACAAAAAGTCTTCTATCAAATACTAAGCCATGTGTAAATATCAATCAAAATAAAAGTCATTTATGGAAAATGTACAATAATGAAACTCAACATAGGACTTTAATACCTAAAAGAAACTTGCAGACAAAATATATTTCTGCATTTTCTATTTGATATCATTAAATGAATTCAAGTCATGTGAACTTTAATGCTTTACAAACTATTAACAAATTGTCTAAATTTCTTGAATAAAGCATGTTTATTATTACTATGTGACAAGTATGTCTTTTATAATATTGCTGCTTTTTATGATAATGTTAGAAATCATTTTATATCCATTAATTAAACAGTATAGTCCAGAAATAAGTTGGCGACCATAGTCGAGGGTGACCTGAAGGTTCCCTTTTCGATAGCTACTACACCAAGGTGTAGGGAAGGGCGCTACTCCTTTCCCTGGATTTCTCCACTTTACCCTTGATCTCTACCTTATAATGCTGAGTGTTAAGCAAGGAGGCATCAAGTACCATTTTTAAAGTCTTTGGTATGACTCGACCTAGGATTGAACCCAGGTCTCCCGGGCCATTGGCGAACACTCTAACCATTATGCTAATGTCCAGAAATAAAGAAGTAAATTCCAATGAAATTTGAACTTACATCATGCAAGCTTATCTAATAGGAACAACATCTTACCAATTTGGCCATTAAGATAGACCATCAATTGAAATTAACATAATTACACAGCTAAATTTTTCATTGTATGTGCTAATGCTATGGCCATGTACCTTTCAACCTTTTACCGGTATCTGCTGTTTTCTGAAAAGTTGCTGAATCTTGTTTTGAAGGAGCATATGTATCCCTACATATACATGTCATGTGCCATTAGTGATGCTCGTGTTATCTCAGAACACAAAAGAAACCCTGTGGAAGGCCAGTTGGTAAACAAATAAAAGCCATGAGGAATAAAAAATAAAAAAGATGAGGAAATTAGTCTAAATCAATCAAAGCACCCTCATAGTAGTGTAATGGTTTCAAAGATAAATTACTAACAGTAGTGGGTTCAATTCTCACAAGGTGCTCTATAATGCCAAAATGAAACTAACCTAGTGACTAAGATCAATTACTACTGAATAGTGACCACAATCCAAGCTGAACGTTCCATATTTGTGGTCTAGTGCCAAATCTCAGCTTTGCTTTCCACCCCCCTCTTTTAAAGATGCTTCATATGTTATAGTGGTTAATAAGCTAGAACTTGCAAAAATCATTGTTAGTCTGCTTAATTCTCACTGAGAGCCCCATAATTAGGCCCTTATGCCAAACCAAGTAAATGACTGCTGCTGTGTAGTAAGCTTGATCCTCACTCAGTGTTTCAGAGTCGTGGCCTTGTACCAGATTAAGCTAAATTTCATGAATAACTAATCTAAATCAAGCATATACAATGATTGAAATACTTTGTCTAACAAAATTCAGACAAGAATAGCTACATTCTTATTCATCTGATTTTTGGTACCTTTATAGAATTTAGTCAATATTTTTCTTCCCGTCTTTAATAATAGTCTGCAAAAAGTGAGTACATATTCAGTCAAATGTAGACACCTACTGGGAGTAGAATGAATAGAAGTTAAAGCAATAATCTTAGGAAATTACAAAAAGAACACATCACTAAAAAGTAAACTATTTTGTTTACTGTGTGGTTTGAACATAATATTTTTAAAATATTTTTTTGCGGGTTAGTCACACTCAAACAAGAAGCTATCAAAAAATAAATGAATAGATATTTCAAAATTCTCTTCCTGTCAGAGCAAAAAGTCACTGGTGTGTGTGTGTGTGTATATATATATATATAAAGGGGAAAGTATCTATCTACATAATAGTTGTTATATTTAGTGTGTGATGGTATATATTAGGATTTTACTTTAATAACCAATAAATACTTTAAAAACCTCCGAACAGAAGCAGCATAATTTACTTACTTAAAAATGAAAAACTCAAATTAACTTCAGTTCATAGTAAGAAAAATTTCAAATCCAATTTGCAGCTTAATAAATCATAATTTTTCAAAGAATTGTGGCATATACCAACTCGGCGGGTTGGTTGGCCGTTGATCTGTCCGTCAAGTAAGAACCCCATTATTTCCTCTTATACCAGGCCAAGTGGGCATTTCACAAGTTGAACATAAATGAAAGCCACAAAAAACAAAGGGAGGAAGGAAGAAAAGACATAACACAGATTCAGTACAGCAAAACACGGGGTGAGGCCTGTAGCATTTTTAGGCACTGTGTTCTTATGTGTGACTATTGCAAGAACTTAGCAAAAATCCAACTCAGCTGGGTCATCTCTGGTCATCATCTTCACTGCTCAACCTGGCAATCCTGACTCCATGCTGCCTTCTGACTGCTGGACACTCTTCTCTACTCCGAGTCTTTTACTTGACTGCTTCGTGTCTTAGACTTGGCTGGCCAATCCTGCATCCTGGACTTGACTACTTTGTGTCTTTTACTTGACTATCCTTTGTCCTTGCCGCCCCATTACTTCCAATCTCGCAGGTTCATGCAGGCTCAGCTCTTTGTGCCAAAATCTGACACTGCTTAAAAGATGCAGAAGATAACAATCTCTCCAATTCTGGCAGCCACTTACAATGCACATACACACACATATATATCTCATGTCCTCTCTCCCCACTTAAATTCTATGTGTTCGTAGGTGACTCTTCAGGCCAACCGAGCAGTGACAGATTTTACCACAGAATTGGCACAGCCGTTCAGTTTTGCTTGCAGTGACATTATTTGGGTGCAAGATAGATTTTGCACATTTATGCAGATGGCTTTTGAGACCAGCAAGAGATAGGCACAATTTTCCACATATGTCACAGATGTCTGTGTGTGTGTGTGCGTGTATATATATATATATATATATATATATATATATATATATATATATATATATATACACACACACACACAATACTGCACCACGAAGATAACTATTAAATGCTCATTTATTCATTCATAGTTGATTACTGCTTCCTTCCTAAAAGCTATTACATTTGCATATAAATTTCATACATTAAAATCTAACAATTATTATGAGACTAGGTAGTATAGTATTTTTATTTTCTTTCACATAGCACTAATACTCTTGGGAAAGATGAATCCAACTATTCTCCTTCCAGTTATAGGTAAATAGTAGAGAAGACTGGGCTCTTTAATCTTGGTATGGTAACTGGTCTAGAAGGAAAATCGAATTTGAATCAGTTGTAGACTTAGGAAAGGATAGGCTTGGCCAGGCTATTCCTGTCCAACAGTAACCAGTATAATATAAGTTCAATGAATAGAATGTGATTCAGTACCAAATAAAATTTCCACTGAAGGCAGCCCTTTTAAAAGTTAGATTTAATAACTATTTTAGTTATTTGTGAATTGAATAGACTAAGTGAAACAAAAGTAAAGTATCAAAATATGAAAGGGGTTTTGTGGGTTTTTTTTTAAGTCACTAATAGTTCAATATCATTGCTTTCAGTGATTTTGAAAGAACTTGTCTAGAAAAAAATTATGTATATAGAAATAAATAATGAACATACATTATATGGTCATTGGCCTAATGAGTAGAGTGTTTGCCAACGGTCCAAAAGATCAGGGTTCAACCCAAGTTGAGTCATACCAAAAATGATACTTGATGCTGCCTTGCATAACACTCAGTATTATAAGTAAGGATCATGAGTAAAGTGGAGCAATCTCTCCTACACCTTGGTGTAGTAACTATCGAAAAGGGAGCCTTAAGGTGTGTGTGTGTGGTGTGTAGAAGAATGTGCCATTAGCGACCAGTGTGATTTGAAGACGGATATCTAGCCAACAAACATAAGTGTTGAAATGGATTGTGCTATTGGAGTTCATGTGACTAGAAATGGTGGATATAAATGGGTCAGTCTGCCGTGTGACGAGAGAGTAGAGAGACATGTGCGTATGCAAAATATGTGAAATGTAACATTGCAAGTTAGTATTGTTTACTCAGTATTCGGCATTGTACCAGAGGGAAGAGATTTTAATCTATCGGCCAAAATTACCCCCTAACTCACGGAAAATTACAAAAGTGAAAACGAAGAATTAGTATGGAACATTTGGAAAAAATAAAGAGAAGATTTTATATATATATATATATATATATATATATATATATATATATATATATATATATATCAATTTTGATATATATTTGATAGCCTGGGTGCTTATCTGTGACCACTAGTTTCATGCCGTCTTTATAAGACAATCATCATCAGGTAGTGAAAGATTTTGGAGAAATAAAAAAAGAATTGAAAAATAGTCAAAAGAATGTTTACATTAGAATTGCGTATAACTCTTCCTCTGTGTGTGTGTATGTATGTGTGTGTGTGTGGTTTATATTTATTATCATATATCACAGATATTGAGCATAATCTATACCCCATTTGGTCTGCCACATACCCACTGTGAGATAGTGACAACCATACACTGTTGTTTATATATATATCTCCAGTTGCAGTTGATTATAGACTGAATTGCAGTGTCGGAGCAGTATGTCAACACAGTCTATAATCAAAATCCGGTAGATGGATGAAGGGTTGCATCCTCCCCTTCCCTAAAAAGGGTGACCTCAGATTAGCCAAGAACTACCAAGGTATAATACTTACATCCATAGCAGCCAAAATTTACAATGCCCTACTACGAAACCGCATAGAACCCAAAATCGACAACATCCTTTGAAAAAACCAAAATGGCTTCCAAAGAAATAGATCCACGACCTCACAAATATTGACCATCCGTAGAATCCTTGAAGGCGTACGGGCAAAAAACCTACAGGCGACATTACTATTTGTCCACTTTACCAAGGTCTTCGATTCCATTCACAGAGGGAAGATGGAACAAATCCTACTAGCATACAGCCAACCAAAAGAAACCGTAGTAGCAATAACAATTCTCTATAGAAACACCAAAGTGAAAGTACGTTCACCGGATGGAGACACAGAATACTTCGACATTGTAGCAGGAGTACTACAACGGGATACGCTAGTCCCATACCTCTTTATAATTTGTCTAGGCTACGTGCTTAGAACATCGATTGATAAAATCAGAGAAAACAGCTTGGAGCTGACAAAGAAAAGAAGCAGAAGGCACCCTGCAAAAACAATTACTGACACCGACTATGCCGATGACAGTGATTCTGGCAAATACACCCAACCAAGCTGAAACACTACTACATAGTTTGGAACGAGCTGCCGCAGGCATTGGCCTCCATGTCAATGCACACAAAACTGAATATATGTGCTATAATCAAACAGGCAACATTTCCACACTAGACGGAACCTCTCTGAAACTGGTAGACAAATCCACCTACATAGGAAACAGTGTCTCATCAACCGAAAAAGACATCGACACACGGCTAACGAAGGCAGGGACAGCTATCAATAGGCTATGGATCATATGGAAATCAGACCTGACTGATAAAATAAACGCAGTTTCTTCCAGGCAGCAGTCATATCGATACTGCTATATGGATGCACTACTTGGACACTAACTAAACGGCCGGAGAAGAAGCTAGATGGCAATTACACAAGAATGTTGAGTGCAATATCGAACAAGTCCTGGCGGCAACACCCAACAAGGTACCAACTATATGGCCACCTGCCTCCCATCACGAAAACTATCCAAGTTAGACAAACCAGACATGCAAGACACTGCTGGAGAAGCAGGGACAAGCTCATAAGTGATGTACTCCTATGGACCCCCACATATGGCCGAGCAAAAGCAGGACGACCAGCTCAAACATACATACAGCAGCTATGTGAGGATATGGGATGTAGCCCTGAAGACCTGCCAGAGGCAATGAAAAATAGGGAGAAGTGGCGAGAGAGGGTCAGGGATATCTGTGCTAGCGGCATGACGTGATGATGATGATATCTCTAGTGGTGGAAATCATGGTGTGCACTGCTGATGAGACCCAATAAGGTCAAAACAGCTGTTCAGTGTTCCGTATGTTGCATGTAGGTGTTTGCCGGATTTTCTAGTCATGAGAATTCATATATATATATATATATATATATATATATATATATATATATATATATATATATATAAGAGAGAGAGAGAGAGAGAGAGAGAGATAATCTAAAACAATTTTTCATGTTTAGAAAAGCATAAAAGAAATCTTCAACTCTAGAAAATAATGTTCAGATAAAAGTATTTTATAAAATGTAGTCCCCTGTCAATATGTAAGATAAGTATAAACACCTGTTTTGGTTCCAGCCCTGCCTATCTTTGCGGCTTACTGGCTACACATGATTTTCTTCATATCCCACTCCTTTGTGAAACCGCAAAACTTGAGGTCTTTCATACAATATTTCACTAAAATCATGAACCAAATCCTGAAAAACATTTTTTCCTGTTTCTTGAAAGAATTATTCATATTGAAAACAATCAAACATACAAAACTTTATAAGCTTATTGATAGCAAAGCTGATTTCTAAAAAATAGAATTTTTTATTGTATGTATTTTCCTAAAATCAACCTGAAAGAGGATGAAAATAGTAAATATTCTGACTTCTGATATCAGAAACATTTTTCTATTATTCCAGCACCTATCTACAGCTCATTCAGTCTTGCCTGCTAAATGACCCACTCCTCCAACATTGTTTTTTTTAGGGTTTGTCTTTTTTTTCTATTCAAAAAAAAAAAAAGAACTGTCATTGGTTTAAGCCAGGACAAAAAGGAACAGAAACAAATTCTAGAATATACAAATCACATGGTCATCTTTATAGACAGTGTCTTTCTTTTTTTTAACAATCCAGTGGGTAGCTGTATTATACTAGGTTCTTCAGACAAAGTAAACTAGACCCAACTATTGTGATCTGAATGGAGGATGAACACTTGGACACAGGTCAGTTCTGTTTCTTATTCAACCAATTGTTCACTACTGCTTTCAGTGACCCACTACTCAAGACTCAAACTACCCCCTTGAATATATAAGGTTTTAATTTCTAGGAAAGTAAACTGCTTTTCCTGTTTGGTTAGATTAAGTTAGGTTATTTGGTTTAATGGAATATCAACCCTCGATGGTTATTTAATGCCAAATCCTAATAAATATAATTTATAAGCAAATAGTCTGTAACTTTTTAAAAGAGTTTGAACACAGTTAAATGGTTTTAAGTATTGTTATTTAACATTAGTAAATCTATTTTCTATCTAATACAAACAAATTGCACACAACTATATGGTTTCAAATAACTAATAAAAGTGATAATCCCTACTAAAAATTTGAACAGTTTTATTTGATCCATAGATAGGACCTTAATGGGTATCCATCAGGGTCAAAGTGAACCTGAGAATAGGGAAGGAAGAGGTACTCCACATTCTCCAAATTCCAACACTGTAGCTTACCATCAGATGCAATTTAACATATCTAGGACACTAAATGGTTCCAAGTATTGCTATCTAACACTATCCAATATTATTCATTCATATAGACATAGTTGAATGGTTTCAAATATTGCTATGGTTTAGTGTCATACTCAGGACACTCGTGGGCAAGGTGTCTTACTCCTCTACAGAGGTGAAGTTGGCATATTCTGCAGCTCCAGATGACAAAGCAGTAAATGGTTTCAAGTATTACTATTTGTCTCTAATAGATCTATTCAACCCTAATAATCCTATCTAATACAAATCCTTCATTTGCAACACAGTTTAAATGGTTTCAAGTATTGCTATCTCAGCACAAATGACCCTCAGCTGCTGCTTTCTAGCACCTTTAACATAAAATAAGGTTGGGTACTTGTTTGCCACAAGAACAATTCAAAGAATATGGTCAAGACAATCATATAGGTGCAAGGGTTTGACATAACCAGCTGATTGATCAGATAAGCCAAGTAAGAACCAAAGAAGAGTGCTGCCAGGTCACAGACTGCTCAACCACCAGGATTACATCCCCAAGCATTACAGGTCACTACCCACAACCAACAGGAGAGAAAACAAAACAATATATGATTCTTTTATCATTTGTCAAGCCAGAAGATAAGGCAAAATAATTATTTTGTGTAGTATTGCAAGTTAGTCACACTTACCTGAACTGACAAGTCTTTATTTGTACTTTTCCTATCCAGAAATATAAAGAACCTCCTCTGCTTAGTATTTACTTTAGACTTTCATATTTCTAATGAGTAAAACAATAACAAAGTTACTTTATTTGAGCTGTATTCTATATTAAAATGAAAAAGTATTAAAAAATTAATTTCAGGTGTGTTATACTATGCCCTGTATTCACTGAAGTCCTGTGGTATAATGGTTATTGTCATAGGAAATGGACACAGCAACACGAGTTCAAATCCTGGACGAGACTGATTACATTTCACATAGCACTAATACCCTTGGGAAAAGTATGAATCCAGTTATTCTTGCTCCAGCTATGGGTAAATAGTAGGGCAGACTGGGTTCTTCAGCCTTGGTAAGGCAACTAGTCTAGGAGAGGGAAAACTCTGAATTCAAACCTGTTAAACTCTGCTTAAAAATTGACCTTGTGTCATATCCTACTCATGTGGAGGGGTTGGTAAATATGTATTCACTGAAGTCAAACTGTGCAATAATTGACTAATTCACTCACAAATCATACATTTGTATGTGAAAGAAAAGCAGATGGTTGGTTGGTTGTGTTTTATGACATATCAATCCTTGTAGGTTATTCAATGGCAAATCCTTTGTGTGTGTGTGTGTGTGTGTGTGTGTGTGTGTGTGTGTGTGTGTGTATCATCATCATCATGTCATGCCGCTAGCACAGATATCCCTGACCCTCTCTCGCCACTTCTCCCTATCATTCATCACTTCTGGCAGGTCTTCAGGGCTACATCCCGTATCCTCACATAGCTGCTGTATGTATGTTCGAGCTGGTCATCCTGCTTTTGCTTGGCCATATGTGGGGGTCCATAGGAGTACATCACTGATGAGTTCGTCTTTGCTTCTCCAACAGTGTCCTGCGTGTCTGGTTTGTCTAACTTGTATAGTTTTCATGATGGGAGGCAGGTGGCTGTATAGTTGGTGCCTTGTGGGGTGTTGCCGCCAGGACTTGTTCAATATTGCACTCAATATTCTTGTGTATTTGCCGTCTAGCTTCTTCTTCAGCCGTTTAGTTAGTGTCCAAGTAGTGCATCCATATAGCAGTATCAATTTGACTGCAGCCTGGAAGAAACTGTGTTTCATTTTATCAGTCAGGTCTGATTTCCATATGATTGAGAGCCTATTGATAGCTGTTCATACTTTCGTTGGTCGTGTGTCGATGTCTTTTTCGGTTGATGAGACACTGCTTCCTAGGTAGGTGAATTTGTCTACTAGTTTCAGAGAGGTTCCGTCTAGTGTGGAAATGTTGCCTGTTTGCTTTGGTTATAACATATATATTCAGTTTTGTTTTATATATATATATATATATATATATATATATATATATATATATATATATATATATATACACACACACACACAATTTGTAAATGAATAGTTTGTAGGTAACATTTTTAAACAAGCCAGAGCACATTTGTTTAGATGCAATTAATTGGTTTCAGGTACTGCTATTTACTGCTTGCACACAGTTAAATAGTTTCAAGTTTAAGTGTGTGTTTTGCTTAACGGCATATCAACATCTGTGGGTCATTTAATGCCAAGAAAGGTTAGATTGGTTTTGTCTTCTACATGGGTTTTAGGGCATGGGGGGTGGGGGGTTCGATAGTTCTCGATTCTATTTGGCCAGATATTGGTGAAAAGGTTTATTTGGTCAGATTTCAGTGAAAGGGTGGGGTTTTTTTGAAAGCCTCAAAATGTTCTCAAGTTTGGTTTGGTTTGGTTTGGTTGATTTTATGGCATAAAAACCCCTGCAGGCCACACAATGCCAAACTTTGTTTATACACATATTAAACCAAAGGTTTACAAACGAATACTTAGTAGATAATATTCCAAACGAGCTAGAGCCCACCTGCCTGCACACAAAACTAATGGATCCAAGCATTGCTGCTATACAACATCAACAATTCAACCCAACACCAATGATCTGCCTGCACATAGTTAAATAGTTATAGGTGCCCGTGGTGTAATGGTTATCGTCGTAGGAAATAGACACAGCGACACAAGTTCAAGTCCTGGATGAGGCTGATTGCCTTTCACATAGCACTAATACCCTTGGGAAAGGTATGAATCCAATTATTCTCCCTCCAGCTATGGGTAAATAGTAGGATAGACTTGGTTCTTCAGCCTTGGCAAAGCAACTAGTCTAGGAGAAGGAAAACTCTGAATTCAAACCTGTTAAACTCCGCTTAAAAATTGACCTTGTGTCATATCCTGCCTGAGCGGAGGGGTTGGTAAATATGGTCAAATAGTTATACACATGACTTGTAAGTGAATACATGATTTGTAAACATTTTGCTAATAATATTTTCAACAAGTTCAAGCTTATTTTTCTTCACAGCCAAATGATTTCAAGTATCTCATCCTATACAAATCATTCTATTCACTTGATCTGTTTGCACACAGTCAGTCTTGAATACTGCTATACACCAGCAGCAATTCAACATCAGTCACTTGCTTGCACATATTCAAATAAATATACAGGATATGCAAGAGATTAGTTTGTCAGTAATTTTGTTTTTACTTTTAAAGTGGATGGTTTGCAAGTGATATTTAAAAAGGATTGAGTTCATTTGTTGGCACACAGTTAAATGGTTTCATGTCTTGTAGTTATTTGTAATACCTTCCAGATCGAGGCTGGCAACTATGCGGTTTGTGTTGCTGTCCATGCTTTCTATACTATATGATCTTTGTAGAGATTTTGATGTTCCCTGAGCATTGGACTGTTTATCTATTCCCATAGGTGACTTGGCTCTTGATGATGAAGGGACTGCATCAAATTTGGCTGGGGGCAGTTTAAATGTGCCTCCTGGTCTTTCACTGAACACTTCTGTGTTTGTATTTACTCTTCCAGCCTGGCCAATGGGGGCTAGTGCTTTTTGTTTAAGTTCCCCTGGCTTTTTGATTGTGGGCATTGAGTCCATTTCAATTTTAAGTTTGTTTTTAGTTTCTATAGGGAGATTTGGAGTTGGTTTTTGATTTTTTTCTTTTTCCTTTGATCTTGAAGTCAATCTATGTCTACTTTTTGTAGCTCGTGTTTCATTTTTCGGAGTAGGATTTGTTGTTTCATTTTCTGTTGGGTTGTCTTTGATATTTATTTTTTTATGAAGTCTCTTTTGGAGATTTAAGGTGCCTGTTTTGATGTGGGTGGTTGTTTCATCAGAATCTTCTGTGATTGTTTCAACAGGATATATGTCCATTGGGCTGAATCTGTTGGATGATGGGATTGGTTCATTTATTAGTGTTTTTTGTTTAGTTTGGATTTTTCCTTTTCTTTGCTTAGGGTTTTTTTCCAGATTTTGGTTGTTTGTCATATTCGTCTGGAACTGTTGAAATATGTTCCTTGATTGTCTCTTTTGTGATCATTTTTAGTATTTCTATTAGATTTTTTAATTCCTTAATCAGTTTGTTTAGTTCTTGTTTTGGTTTTGTATCTTCCTTTTCCTTGTTTCCTTTTTTAGTTACATATGCATAACTATGTTGTTCTCAAGTTTGTTCAACTATTTTTTGGGCCTTGGGGAAGGAGAAGTTTCTTGTATATTTTATTTCTGTAATTCTTTTTTCTTTTTTCCACATTTCACATTCCCATGAATATGCAGGGTGTTCTCCTGTGCAGTTGATGCAGTTAAAGGGATTTTTGCATTCTAATTCTATGTGATTTGAATTCCACATTTTGCACATATTGATGGTCAAGAACATATTTATCTTTAGGATGTCCATATTTTTGGCATCTTAGAGTGTTTGGTAGGTAAGTTTCCATTTTTGTATTTATGTAACCTATTCTAATGCTGGTTGGAGTTGTGGGTTTATTAAATGTTAGTATGTATGTGTTTGTGTCTATAGTTCTTGTCTTTTTGCGTATGGAGATTCTCCTCACATCTGTTACACCTTGTGGTTTAAGATGTAGCCTTATTTCTTCAAGGAAACATGATGCGAGGTCTGGGGATTTTATAACTCCTTTCGAGAAGTTTAAGGTTGGGTGAGGGTATGTTTTTATGTTTAATTTTCCAAATTGTTTCCATTTTAGTATTTTTTCTGATTGTTTTTGATTTGTTGTTTGTATAATAATGATGCTGTTCATAGCTTTTTTGATATTAATTGGTTTACAGTGTGTTTCTATTGTTTTTTGAATTAGGAATGGGGATAGTTTGGGGATTGGGGTTTCTTGATTCTGTGAGGTTTTTTTTCATTTTTTTGGTTTTTGCTTGGGTCATAATTTTCTTAAGCCATAAAGAAGGTCTGAGTTTCATTGACTATGCTCCCCTGCCACCACGGAGTCCCACATGGGGATGTTCCTAGGGGAAAACCCATTCACCTAGTAACATCAGGGCTACATAGTCAATATACTCGTGCTGGTGGTAGACAATTTTCATTCACATGATAATTACTAACCCAGGGATAGAAAGGAGTATAGGTCTTTCCTCAGCATGATTGACCCTACAGCCATTGCCCTCTAATTCAGATTTTTGCAAAAAACTGAAAGAGGGCTGACATGATCAGCTGATTGATTGGATCGGGCCTCTCCGACCACCCGTATAGCCCAGTAAGGGTCAAAGTGGAGTGTTGCAAGTCACATGACCTCTTTGGTTGCCAGATCAAGGACTGCTCAGCCACCAGGATCTTATCTTTAAGCATTACAGGTCGCCACCCACAGCCAACAGGTAGCTTGATTGGTGGGGGGGGTACCCCTCTGCAGAGGAGCAATCGGTATATTCTACAGCCCCAGCTAACTGAGCGAAAATAGTTTTAAGTATTGTTATCTGACACTAATAGTTCTATTTGCACACATATGGTTTCAAGTATAAACAGTTCTATTTGATCCATAAATAAAAAAAATAAAAATAAAAAAAAAGGAAAGTAGAGTTGACAGGACTTAATTTAACGGTTCATTCAATTGTAATCACACACCTAAAACTAAAAAGTCACTAAGTCTTTAGTCAGTTACCTGACCTAGTGAGAAGCACTTGCTTTTTATTATTCTCTTTTCAATGGTGACAGCATAGGAATAAATAAATAGAGGAAGAGGAGGACAACGACAAAAAAAGGAAGGAAATGTGGAGACGGAAGAAAAGAAAAACTAAATTCAATTTGTTAAAACTAACAGAGAAAGAATGAAAGGAAAGAGAATAGATGTTGAAACCTAAAGGACATATAAAAAAATCTTTTTCAGCTGATCTGGGTGAAAAGTTAAAGCAAAGGGAAAATTATAGGGTCAAATCTCAAAAGTAACCATTGGTAGGGGAACAAAATAAGGGTTTATCAATTACAGCAGAGATAAAAGAGAAAGGACAAGAAAAGATGCAGTGATTTTTTTTCCTTTTCCATGTTTGTTAGCAATGCATAGCAAAAAATTAAATCTTAAAAAAAAGGAGGTAATATAACAATGCCATTGAGAAAAATACAGTAAAAGGAATACAAACTTTCTCACACACAAAAAAAAAAAGTCCTTTACTATTTTTACCATTCTTAGGATTACTCTTTTTTTTTCTTTTTTAAAATGATCATATTCCCACTCCACCCACACACATACCATAGCTTGTTTAGTATATAGAAATTGAATAATTAAAGAATTCCAGGTAGATATACATTTATTTGGCCACATGGAAAATTTACAATATAAAATAACAACTACACCAATAACAAAGACTTAATCAAAAATATCTAAAAGACTTATTTATTGAAATGTAACAAAAGATTAATTAAAAGACAATCACTTCCCCAGGAAAATAATTATCTTTACCAGACCAGACCAGACCAGACCAGACTAGACTAGACTAGACAAGCAATGTGCATATTTAATCATTCATAAACAAAGTGATGGCTTTAATGTTAATTCAAAATAAATAGAAGTACATAAAAGAAAACCTTTATATAAAAATCTAAAAGTGTATATTTTAACATTAATAAGATTCTTTAAAAAAAGAAAAAACTTATTAAAAGTTATTTTGGTATTGATAAATTTCTTATATATTACAGAATTTTTTAACTTACTAAATATATAATCAATATAAAATGTGAATCAAAATCAGTAATTTCACATTTTTCATTATAATAAATATTATCGATTCAGAAAACTGCCAAGAGAAAAACAAGAGTGTTAACAGAAACATAATTACCCAAATAACAATGAGAAAAGTAGTTTAAAATAATTCATGGAATAACTTACAGATTTTAGCTTATCAAATTTATGTTTTCCATTGTATTTCTAATCTTTTTTACATTTTTTATAAACATCTACCAATTATATGCATTCAGGGCATAACATTGGAAATGAAATCAATAACCTAAGTTCAAATCCTGGACAGAGCTGTTTGCATTTCACATAGTACTAATACTTTTGGGAAAAGTATGAATCAAACTATTTTGTCCCACTATAGGTAAAAAGTAAGGTAGACTGGGCTCTTTAACCATAGTATGACAACCAGTCTACAAAATAAAAAATAAAATAAATAAATAAATACTGAATCAAACCAGTTGTACTCCATGAAAAAATTAACCTTGTGTTGGTATCTGCTAATGGTGAAAGGGTTGGGTAAATAAGAGCAGACTGGGTTCATTAGCCTTGGTAAGGCAACCAGTCTTGGAAAAGGAAAACTGAATTCAAACCAGTTGTACTTCATGTAAAATCTGACCTTGTGTTGCTATCTGCTCATGGTGAAGGGGTTGAGTAAATAAGAACATTCACTAATCATATAAACTAAGTTTAGTGGTAAAACACAGGAGTGAATTTTGAGAGATCTGAGAATCAATCCAAGACACCAAATTGGTGTTAGCAACTTATCAATGATAAAACAAAATCCTTCTAATAATAAATCATATACTCATAAAACCTTCAATTGCCACATTGTATTAATACTATTTACATACAACAACTTATTCACTATAGGAAACATGATCTAACCCTTCACAGCAAGTATGTAAATATACATTGGATAGATATTCAGATAGATAAAAATGGTGAGTATTGAGGATAAATCAAAATAGCCTGTCTTGTGGCAGAAATATTTACATGTATTCCCACCTGTGCCAGTATTTAGTGTTTGAGCCCAGGTAAGAACCAAAATCTTGAATGCTGATTTTTATAGCAGGCAGACCTATCACTGATATTGCTGTATCATGCAAATATCTCTGAGAAGAACAGTGGTTTACAAGTAAGTCTTTACTAGTGTCATGAGTTTGATCCTCATAAGGTACCCCTTTGAGACCTTGTGTCAGACTATGAACTGATGATGAATAAGTGTTTACTATGGATGGCCTTCCCTACTATTTATCTCCCTACAAAGACTTATTCAGCACAAGGCTGATTTAACATAGGGATCCAACATGTGTATTTGTAGATTAGTATAAAAAAAATGCCCAGTCTTTCCAACCAGTATCATGAAGGCATCAAACTACTTCAAACCTTACCTTACAATAGAAAGGTGTAACACCAGGGTTGGAATCTTCAGGACCAACCTTACTTAATTTTTGCCATATTTTAATGGATACTATACAAGCTTAATAACCATCAATTTACAACAAAGACTACATAACCCCGATTTATAACAATGTAACACTAACAATCGTACTACCAATGATAATCTTCATATAATTATCCACAGTTAAAATATCTTAACAATCCAGTCATTCATTCAATCATTAATTCTATTGCACATAGCTTTGCATTAGCACAGCAAAAAAATTTAATTCTCTTAAAAAAAATAAAGAAAGAAAGAAGAAAAATTATATTTTGATTTTGAGAGAAATGTTATGATCTCTTTTTCAATAATTATCAGCAACACATTGTCTGTTTTTGTGTCATTTGAAATCTAAGAATTGACAAAAGGGAAATTTTCAGACAAAAAAGTATGTGAGAGGATATAGTGAAATAAATGAATGAATGAATGAAATAAAACAGATATAGCTGTGATAGATGGATTGGTAAAAAGTGTGATGAGGGTAAAAAGATTCCGTCCTCTATCCTGCTCATATTCTATCTCCCCTTTTCTTTCTCCCATATCAAGGGGTCAGCAATCTGACCGGATCATTCTTATCAGATTCAGAGAAAGCCCATTAAAATTCCTATATTTCATCTCAACTGGAATCAGAACACTCCAATTCCAATTCTTTTGTGTCATGGAAGCACAATTATGATAGTTAGAAAAAAAAAAAAAAGAGATGAAAGGCTGCAAAAACTCAAAGAATAAAGAAAATGCAGACAAAAGTTTGTTTTTGTTGTTATTCATTTATTTTACTAATAAACTGTTTTAACATGTAAAGATGCAATATTTCTTCCATGACTATTCTTTTTTTCTTTGTAAATTTATAAATTAATATTCTTTGTAATTTTCCTCTTTAAAATCAATTACCCTCCCCCCCACAATAAAAAAAAAATGGACAGTCTGGATTTCTCAGATTAAAATACAAAAGAATTTTTTTCATTTTTGTAATAAAAAATTCTAATTGCTGTTATATTATAATTGGTAATTGGAGTTGTTATATGTTGCTGGGTTTAATAAAATGAAAAATTACTTGAACATATGCGATGTATACATTATATATCTTTATAAATCAATATAGGCAAACTTAATCTAAGTGCTACATATGATAAACTTGAGATGTTTAGGAGCAAAAGAAAATATATACACATTTTATTACATTTGTTTATGGATATTTACAAGGCATAATAATTATATTCATAGAAAATGATCTCAATGAGCCAAGTTCCAATACTGAACAAGGTTGCCTTACGAAAGGCATGAACCCAATCTGGTAGAAGTAAAACTGAATTTAAAAAACTGACTTTGCATTGCATCCTGTCCATAGCAGTGGGGTTGAGCAAATACATAGACATTTTGTTACAAAATACTTCTATTAAATATTAAAAAAATAGGGGTATGCAATAATATTTATTCACATATGCAATTTCTGAAACTATCAATTAATTTCAGTAATCAAAGTACAGATTCATATAAAAGAAATTTAAAATCTTTACTCATGATTAGTTGCATTAAGTCCTATATTTGGATTTAAATTAAGTATTTTTAGTAAGTATGAACATTAAACGAGTATATTAATCTGCTGTGGGTACCATTCATATTCTGTAAATAATAAATCTTGAATTTTTATTTACCTTTTATATTGACTGAAATGAAAAAAGAAGCTCGCCTAAAAAATGTCCATAAGCTGCAAATTGGTCAACCCCCAGATGTGTGTGTGTGTGTGTGTGTGTGTGTGTGTAATCTGCTTATAAATCCCTTACCACTCCCTCTCTCTCTCTCTCATCAATCTCATAATCCCATTTCTGTGTATGTGTAGTAATTATTTATTTTTTATTGGTATTTATTTCATCTTATTTCTGTTGCTTTTTATAATTCTTGAAATCTTATTCTTTATTATTGATTCACACTACATACTAAACTGACAATAAGAGTTACAATAAAAAACAACAGAAATAAGATGAAAGAAATATAAAAAAATAATTCTTACCAAAACAGTAACAATTACAAAATACCAGTGTTGCAGGACCAGTAAAAGTGGATGTGTCGTTGATCCCACAAGTAGGTTGTTTATGCGTTGTTGTTTGATTGACAGAGGACTGGACAGAAGCAAGTGGATAAGTTTAAATTCAGATTTTATTGAGCAAATCTTACACAAGAGGTGCATAGGCATAGAAATCACGGTTGTTGTATCATGTCAGTGTAGTCTCTGTTGGGTGTCGAAAGTCTAAGTTGCAGAAAATCTTACTCAGCTGTCTATTCGTTTATGTCAACAGTGCATCTAGAAGGTGAGAATGGTCAGATATTAGATGTTGCTGTATGGTCAGGTTGTAGATGTTGCTGGAGACGGTCAATGATCAATGATGTGGACACATTGGTGGCAAAAGCTGGATGATCGATGTCCTGATTGTGCAGTACTTTGTGGGTCAAAGTCGCCTTGAAGTGTTGGTGTTAGTCCGAGCATGAGTCACAGATGCTGGTTGCTGAGGCTGTGTGATCTATGTCCTGGTTTGTTCAATCCTTGGTTTAACCGGGGGGATGCGTCAATGTGGCCTCAAGTGTTGATGCTTGTCCGAACAGTTAGTCACTCATGGTTGTGAAGGAACAGCTGCTAGGTTGAGTTGGAGCTGGTCTGCAGTTGGTGCTGGTAGCTTGGTCATTCAGAAATGGCTGCTGGGTTAAGCTGGAGCTGATATGCAGTTGATGCTGGCTGCTGCGTCATTATCTCATGTGCAGGTGCTGGTAGCTTGCAGATGCAGGAAATGCTGCTGGTGAAGCTGGAGCTGGTCTGCAGATGCTTGTAGCTGGAAGGTGCAGTGAGGAGACCAAGAGTGATTTCAAAAGACTTTCTGAATTTAGCTCTTAAAAGAGCTGTTGAAGATGATGAGACTTTCTGAGATTAGCTCTGAGAAGAACTGTTTGAATGAGAAAAATAAAATGCTGTGATTGGTCTGGTTGGCAGTGCTGGGTTCATGCTGTGGTTAGTTGGATTCCATATCTTCTGTTTCAACTGGTGGTAAAGACGCAGACCCCATGTTCAGCAGCTTCATTGGGTGGTAAGACACAGAACCTATGCTGCTGGAAGAGGTAACAGATTCCTCTACTCCGGGCTAAGCCCAGCTGCCCAGTTAACTTTTGGTTGCTGCCTGTGTGTTTGTATAGATTTAGCCTCTGCCACTCTGCTGGTTGAGGGAAGCATTTCAGTACATAGGAAGTCCCCTTATAAGATATAAGTGATGAAATACTTCATTATACTTTCAAGAGGAACTTTTAAATATAATATATTTTATCCTGTGGTAATAATTTTGTCTCTGAAAGTCAAGCAGAATTAACTCCTTTCAAAAAATAGTTCAGTTGTTCATAACCAGAGTTCACTCATGATGTACATACAATGTTTTGTTGTCTGACGTCACGGGTGACTCAGCATTTTTTTCTAAACTGGATATTTTGGATATTATAGCCATCCTGTCTATGCCATCCAAAATATCCAGTTTAGAAAAAAAATAGACGGGATGGCTATGATACCAGTAAAAAATTATATTTTTTAAATAAATTTAAAAAAAAATTTTTTTAAATCAGTAATAATTGCCAATGATGTTTCATCTAAGAAATTCAAATATTACTATATTTTTGTAAGTTTATAAGAAATTGTTTTAAATAAAAATTAAAAGGGAACAAAATATTAAAATTTTGTTGCAGTTAATTCATTAAATTTACCAATTTTGTTTGACTGTGAGAAAAAAAACTGCACCAAATCTGATTTCATAAAAACTTATGAAAACATTGATTTTTATCTAACTTTTTCACTGCTATACTCAACTTATTTCCTCCAGTGCACAATGGTGGAAAAAAAGCTAATGGCTGGATTCCAGGGGGCCTTCCCCCAGGCAGCACCTGCCCTCTCACTTACAAGAGGTAAAGGCTGGATTTATTGCCTAGTAAACACCACCCACCCAACAAAGGAACTCTCGACAGAATCTTAGCAGTTTTCTAACCCACTGCTACAGGAGACTTGCTTCCTGCATAGCACTCCACATTTTAAAATGATCCTGTGTCAATTTTAGCTTGGTGGGAAGCTAAAAAAAATAGTTACCAATTTAGATTTTGCAGATTATAGTGAATGTACAAAATTGATAGATAAATAAGGTCTACAATCTTATGATAGAATAAAAAAGCCAGTATCAAAATTACATTTATCTATCTTCAAAACTCTAAGTTCTTATTTCAACAAATTAAGAATTTTGTCCATTTCTCTAGTGTATTTTGTTACAAAAGGCAACATCTTCTCCTTCCCAAAGAAAGGTGACCTTAGAATCTCCAAGAACTACAGAGATATAACCCTTACTGCTATAGCTGCTTCTCACTTGTATCTGACCTGAAGTTGAGAAAGTTCTGGGAAAAATCAAAACAGTTTTCAGACCAATCAATCCACAGTTTCTAACTATTTGTCGAATCATCAAAGGAGTATGCACAAAAAACTCAAGGCAACACTTTTGTTTGTAGAGCTCACAACAGCATTTGATTCCATACATAGAGGGAGAAAAAAATGGAGTAAATAGTTCTAGCATATGGTTTTCCCAAAGAAAGTGTTACCGCTATAATGATGCCCTACAAAGACATTAAAGGCAATAGTTCACTCATCTGACGGTGACACTGATTTCTTTGACATTGTCATTGGAGTCTTACAAGGAGATACATTGGCACCATTTCTATTCGTAATCTGCCTAGATTATGTATGATGGATGTCAATAGATCTAATTACAGAAAATAGTTTCACACTAAAAAAAATTTAGAAAAAAAAAAAAAAGAATAAGCAAGGCCATTAGCTATTTACAGCTACACATTTTTTCTTCTCAATATTTTATCCACTTTTTCCTTTCATTCAGAAAGAGTTTCTCATTTTTGACTGAATTGGATATAGCAACTTCAATCTCAGCATCCGATGAAAAAAGATTGACCTTTCAATGACTTTTTGAATTTTGGCAACAGGCCAGAAGTCTGATGATGTCAAATCAAGCCTATACAGAAAAGGTGGTTAAATGTAAATTTAAGGTTTTTCAATTTGTTGATCACAATTTCACCTTGCATTGTCATAATGCAAATAAAAAAAAAAAACTTCAAGCCTTATTCACATTTGTACACGCATCACCATAAATTGTTTTTGTGCTGGTGAATTTTGATTGGATGTACAATATTTTTAAACAAAATCTATCACTGATACCAGGTGCATACAATAAGTTTCCAGACTTTTTTCGTATGGGCACTTTTATTGATAGTACACATATGAAACTCTAGTCCCCTTCAAAGTTACCTCCTCCGGCTGCAATGCACTTGTTGTACCATTCTAAAAACTTCTGGAGGGCCCCATGGAAGTCCTCTTGTATGAGCATGTCAATGACCTTCGTCACAACCTCTTTCATCTCCTCAATTGTCTCATAATGACAGCCTCTGAGCTTAGGGAATAACCAAAAGTCACAAGGAGCAAGGTCTGGACTATAGGGACAGTGAGGAACTGTCTTGATGCCCATCTTGCTCAAATAGTCTGTGACAAGGATGGAGTTGTGGACTGGTGCATTGTCCTGCTGGAAATGCCACTGACCCGATTTGTAGAGTGGTGGCCTCTTCCAATGGAATCTCTTCCTGAACTCCCTTAAAACCTCAAAATAGTAACCCTGACTCTTTGGCCAATCAACTCTGGAGTATTGATTTACTTACTCCTCCCACACCTCTCATCATCCCTCACAGACTCCCTGCCTTCCTTGAATCTCTTATGCCACTCAAGAACTGATGCTCGATTCATGCAAGATGCTCCAAAAGCAGTCTGAAGCATTCCATACATTTCTGTGGCATTTTTTCCAAGTTTAAAACAGAATTTTATTGCATATCGTTCTTCTAAAGTGTCCTCACGTCCAGATTGCATTTTTTAAATTCACCAGCTGTGATAATCAGGCTTTAGTAGGGTGTATTCCAATTGCTGCTGTAGCTATTCATTTGAACTTGAAATCATAAAAATTTGTCAGTCATCTCATAAGATGTATAACAATAACATACAGAATTTTCAAGAGTCTACAACAATTTTAAATGCCCATACGAAAAAAAGTCTGGAAACTTATCGTATGCACCTCATAATTACTTTAAATATAACTGACATAATACTCATGATTAACTGACACCAATCTCGTTTTAACAGCACTTTATCTACTATCAAAGGCACGATTAGAGTAAAGGTTAACATAGAAAATGGAACAGGTGACCCAAGTTCAAATCCTAGATGATGCTGTTTGTATTTCATTTCATGCTAAACCTTTTGGTCAGGCATGAATCCATCTGTTTTCCCCTCCTGCTATGGGTATAGAAGGGTAGACCGGGTTCTTTAGTCTTAGTAAGCCAACAAGTCTAGGAAAAGGAAAACCACCTGTACACTGCTTAAAAAAATAAAATAAAAAATAAATCATCCTTGTGTTATATCCTGCACATAGTGGAAGGTTTGAATAAATACATACAACCAAATATATGTTCAAATGCTTCTATCGCCTCAATTATTAATGCCATTTAATAGGAGACCTTATTTATCAATCAATAATGGAGTCAGATATTTGAGAGGTGGGGGGATTTAAAGCCAAAAATGTTCATAACTCCACAATCATGCATTCAGCAGACACATACAGAATTTGTAACATTTCATTTTGTAAATGAAGAAATTGGTTCTTGTGTCAGCTTCAAGGTCAAAATATAATAGACTAGACAATGAACTGTATACTGTATTATATTTCATAGCAATTAGATGAATTGTTTTTAGACATTAACTCTGAGCCCTGAACTCCTGAACCCAAATTTACCCTCTGCCATTTGAGTATGATCACCACATTGCTGCTACAGTGTGGGGGAAATAAAAGTACCACCAGTATATCAATGAAATAAGTTCAAAGTTTAAAAACTGTTTTCATATCAACTTTTACACTTGATTGTATGATGTCACTTCCTGAATCAATGGAAACCATGACATATTTAGACATTGGGAGAAAAATCACAAAATATATTTATTTTAGAATTTGAATTTTACATTTCAGTCTGTTACTTTCAGATTTAGAGGTGCACTTATTGTAATGGTTATCATTGGAGAAATAGAATCATTGACCCAAGTTCAAATCTTGGAAGAGACTGTTTGTGCTTCCCTTTGAGCTAATGCCCTTGAGAAAGGCATGAATCTGTCTGTTCTCTTCATGTATAAGTAAATAGTAGGAAAGGCTTAGTACTTATTTAGGCAACCAGTCTTTTGAGAAAAAGAATAAATTCAAACCAGCTTTACTCCACTTAAAAATTGACCTTATGCCACATCCTGCCTTTAGCAAAAGATATTTATATAAAAGCATAATTTCAGATTTAGTATTTTTTTTTTCTTTTTCAACAAGCTAACTATAAAATGAAATGGTCACAGCTTAGGTCAACAGAAATAGAAAAAAAAAAAAATCAACCACAGAAGAGCTAACTTCCAGACTTAAAACAACTGCTCTAATTTTCAGTTCAGAAAACTTAAATGATGTACTCTCGAGTGATTTTTAATGTAAATATCTCAAGAGAATATTTATTACCAACCAACGTCTAAAGGGATTCAGTGAAACTAGTAAAAGTAAAGTTGGCAACCGCAGTCGAGGGTAACTCAAAGGCTCCCTTTTCTATAGCTACTATACTGAGGTGTAGAGAAGGGCACTACTCCTTTCCCTGAATAGTTGATAAGTATCTTTAGTAACTACAGAACAAATAATGTTATCATTTATATATAACAAGGATATATGTGGTTGCCTGGCACCAGAGGTGCCCCTTTTTAGGGGAATGCCAATGGGACTCAAAGTTTTTTTTGGAGCTGCCGGGAGTATATGGGCTACAGCCTTGCGCCTGGTTCCTATAATAACAAAGGCTTTGTATCATACATCGGGTGCTTGACAAATACCAGTATGTTCAAGAAGCAGTAAGACTTATGTTGTATTTACCAAAACCAAAATGAACAATAAATGAAGCATTAATTTTCTTCAAAATAGTACACTTATTCCAATGAATTTTCCATTAGTTGGAGCACTTCTGAAAATACTCTTTTGATATGGTATGAAGCTAGTGTTTTATTTCTTTAATATCCTTCACATCCTCATATCTTCCCTTGAGATAAAATTTCAGTTTAGGAAACAAGAAAAAGTTGCACAAAAATAGTTTTCATGAATAAAGAGTTTGCTGCACTTGCAAAAGCTTTGTTCCAAATTGTCTCATCTAGACTTTATCATATAAGTTGCTCAGCTTTCTAAATATCTTTTAATTTTAAAAAAAATTAAAGCTTCAATCTCAATATTATTTTGGCCACACCTTATATATTTTAAGATATTTACTATTTTAATTGTTTATCATATCACGAAATATTTTTTTAAATTTTGAATATCTAATTCTCCCACATCAAGTTTACCACTCCATCCCCACCTACTCATAACTTAGAAAATTGAATGATGTCAAATATTTTGGGAAAAGAAATAGTAACGATATGAAGCAAATTACCAAATGGTAATTATATCTTATTAATTAACTGGGCTATTTTATGCCTAAAGGTTAAAAAAAAAAAAAAATCACATACATTATATGCTTATATTTACATATTTTGTGTGTAGCTGTTTCTTAATAGTTATTTGTACAGTTATATGATTCCAAATATTCCTATCTACTAAAAGATAATTTGCACACAGTTGTATGGCTTCAATTATTTTCTAATATTAATAATCTATACAAAGTTATATGGTTTCAAGTAACAATTTCTATCTAATTGATTCATTTGCTCGCACACAGTTATATGATTCCAAGTATATAATAATCTTAATGATAAAAATAATCTTAATAAACAATTATAGCTTCACAAGTAACTATTAATATATATAATTTACACAGTTATATAGTTTCAAGTATTCCTACCTAATACTAATAATTTGCAAACAAAGATGAGACCCTAACAGGTAATACCCCACTGGGTCAGAGTGAACCTGAGAGTAATGGCAATAAAGAGATATTCTCCACTCTCCAAAGCTCTAGAACTTGAGTTTCACCATCAAATGTAGTTTAGTGTCATACTCAAAATACCTTTTTTGTGGGCGCGGGGCTCTGCAGGAGATACAGTCAGCATATTTTAAGCTCCATAGACAAAGTGGATTAATTTAAAAGTGAATATTAAAGTTCATACACATTTCCATACTAATGAGAAAAAGCAATATCCACAATGATTAGCACAAAAAATGTTCAAGAGAACAAAAATTATATAAAATAATAAACAGCAACCTTTTCTGTATGTTTCTTTGTTTATCTGCCCATAACCTATCACACTAAAAAGCAAATAGACATAAAATTGATATGTGAATCCTACCCTGATTTGAAAATCAGATCTGAAGGTATGAACAGTGTAACCTTTTCTGTATGTTTCTTTTTTTTATCCATTCTTAACTTCTGTCAC
This sequence comes from Sepioteuthis lessoniana, assembly GCA_963585895.1. Classification (NCBI taxonomy): domain Eukaryota; kingdom Metazoa; phylum Mollusca; class Cephalopoda; order Myopsida; family Loliginidae; genus Sepioteuthis; species Sepioteuthis lessoniana. The sequence goes on from CAUZXS010001816.1 coordinate 45,949, forward strand.
AATAAAGTAAATAAACACATAAAATTAACATGTGAATCTTGCCTTGATTTGTATGTTTGAACATCCACTATTGTAACACCAATCCTCTCACATGGTATAATTTGTAACACAATCTCTGGTCAAGGTGTCCATGTGACACCATATCCTAACCCCACTGGGCGGGCATCATCCACAAGACTGGTCATTGGTCCTGTATGGTCCAGTATTACAGGTTAGACCTAAGTCTCCAGTTTCAAATGTCAATTTGATTTCCCTCACAAACCATGTTGTAATTTTTGATCCTGGCAAGTAGTTATCTGGTCATAGAATTCCGAAAGCTCGCTGCTGGTCCACCTGCAAGCTTGTTCGGTGAAAATAAATATAACCAAGTCGATCCAATTTTAGAAGGACAAAAGTTTTATATATATAATATCAACAATACATATAATAAATACAATTCTCATGGCAAAAAGTTGAATGTCTCTCATACATGAACGATAATCAACAAAACAATAAAAAAATATTTTGTCTAATTTCGTTAAAGGAGAGATGTGGCTTCATTTTAACCTTTTTTGATTACTGTAGCTTTTTAGGCATTTCCATTCTCAGTGGTAGTAATAGTAGTAACAATAGTAGTCTTAGCTATTGGAGGAAGTAATTTGCTTCTTCATACTTATATCAACAGCACATGTTAGCAGATGCTTTGTTCCAATCTTTGACGTCACTTCCTCTCTTCTTCAAGTCTCCAACTCAACTCTCCAACTGTCTAACCCAACTCAAATTAACTGCCCACTTGCTCCTCTTATTAGGAACAGAGTCGACCCATCTCCCAACACACTTCTAAAATACAAAAACTTCACACTCGTTTTAATCTTTCAGTACCCTGACCATATTGTCATTGTTTATCTATTAATAGATCTGAGCAATTTTGGTAAACTTTACATAGATTCATGTTGTTTTGGTTATTGATAAAATAAACTTTTAAATCAAGACATTCTTAATTCTATTTTCTATTAATAATTTGATATCTTTTGTACGCTTACAAAAGATTGTATTTTGCTTTCTAAAATCTGTAACATTAATATTTCAAAGTTTTTACGGCATATCAATATCTTAGTTATTTGAAGACACCTCTCTTTCACTTGGCATTTACTGTTTTATGGCATATCTACCTTAATTAATAGTATTATCATCATCATTATTTCGAGACGATATTGCTCCTGCCACACTATGCCAACGCTCTGCCACTTGAAAAGTATAAAAAATTTAATTTGAAAATACTACACTAATCAGAGCAAACAAATACTACACTGATTCTAAAGAGGGAAAGACAGAAACAGAGTCAGAGAATGGCAATAATCCTCAAGCCAAAGCACACAGATACTCTGATCATTGACAGAAGTACTAATTCATACATAAATAATCATTTTTTTTCAATAGGTACTCTGCTAGTTTATATATAAGTAAGCAGGCAGATAGTTTCCTACACATTGATTTCCTATAGTCAATTATCTCGCTTAATACACACCCATTTAGAATCGACATCAATACTTTGAGATCAAATCTAATTTCTTACCTTACAAACAATCTGTATAAGTTAACAACAGTCTAACACTGAATTATCCTACATAAGGTACAAACTGAAATAATTACATGATACACAAACTTGCATTAAGATTTAGTACTTTTTTAAAAAATCTTTTTTTTTTTTGTTTTAATTGTAGACATTAAAAGAAAACTGAGAAACTAAAAAACAAGAAAGACGAGATGATTTCAAAAAGCTACAAAAGATATTTAAAGATGTTAGTTTTAGAGATTAATAGTTTGTGCTAGAGGCTAAATCTTTTCTGCAATCTAAGGTCAAGAAATTATGTAAATCACAAAGTCTGCTTACCTGAAAGCAGTGCAAAAGGTGAGAATAGATGGAAAATACACTCTTTAAGAATATAGTCCATTTATAATCTCTAGTATCTCTATAACCCAAAGACAAAGAAATTGAAAAAAATAAATGAATAATAACTGAGGTAAGTAGTATTGGTAAAATTTCAATAATTTTTTTTTATATTTGATATATGTGACTATCCAAAAATAAAGAATTTTTCTTTAAAAAAAGGAAAAATAACAAAAAAGAAAATTACACAGAGAGAAATGAAATTAAAGATTGCAAATTCATAATATTGATGTTAAATGTTTGTTCCTTTTGATAGTGAGTACTTTCTTGTAAGCAGACTAATCTTGCAAGTGATTGATAGTAAATTTGGTCCTTATTGGTTGCTTCTTCCAAAATTCAAAATGCATATATAGGGTCATATTCTGTGGGCTAAGGACCATCTATTCAAGAGAGGAATAAAAAGGAAGTTAGAAAGAAAAACATGTATAAAACAGAAAAGAGAGAAGAGTAAATATGTAACTCAGTGAGTGGAAATGAGAGAGAGTGTAAATCAGGGAAGGGAAGAGAGGGTGTGTGTAAATCAGAGAGGGGAAGAGAGAGTGTGTGTAAATCAGAGAGGGGAAGAGAGAGAGTGTGTGTGTAAATCAGAGAGGGGAAGAGAGAGAGTGAGAGAGAGAGTGTGTGTGTGTGTGTGTGTGTGTGTTAATCAGAGAGGGGAAGAGAGAGAGAGTGTGTGTGTGTGTGTGTGTGTAAATCAGAGAGCGGAAGAGAAAGAGAGAATGTGTGTGTGTGTGTGTGTAAGTAAATCTGGAAGGGGAAGAGAGAGAGAGAGAGTATGTAAATCTGGGAGAGGAAGACAGAGAGAGAGTGTAAATCTGGGAGGAGGAGAGAGAGAGAGAGAGAGAGAGAGAGAGAGAGAGAGAGAGAGAGAGAGAGAGAGAGAGAGAGAGAGAGAGAGAGAGAGTGTGTGTGTG
>CAUZXS010001817.1:0-97291 GCA_963585895.1 Sepioteuthis lessoniana
AGATAGACCAAGGTTAGGAGGTAGATACGAGGCAGGGGTGCGTGACGGATTCCTTTGGCAATTGAAGTTATTTTATTTTTATTTATTTATTTGTTTGTCTGTGAATTGTTTATTATTATTTTCTTTTGTTTGTTTAGTTAGTGTGGATCTTTTGTTATCTTTTTTTTTGTTATACTTTACCTTGTTTTTTGTTAATTTTCGGGGATTGAGCTTGCCTTGTCATTTGCTTTGTTGTTTATTGTTATTTGTTTATTTTTGTTGTTTTTTTTTCCTTCATGGATTTTCTGTTGTTTTTTTTTGTTTGTAAGTTTAATTGATCTTGGCACTTCTTCACTTCGTCTGGTCATGTCCCCCTGGGGGTTGGTTGCACAGCACCGCCGTTTCGAGGACAGGTAGTAAGTTATACAAGTGATGATTTGGGAAAGCAAGTGGCCTGATTGACATGAATTGATGAATATGATACTTTGAAGAAACGGTTGACGATGGGTTGGGAGGATGATGCCTGGGTGTGGGGCGGTGTCCGATTGCTCCCCCCTGGATGGTCATGCCTGGACGATCTGGGAGATGGTGTCAATTGCTTTGTTTGTTTTTTTTTCTTATCTTTTGAAAATCCATGGGGATTGCTGGCAAGGTGCTGGAATGAAAAAAAGGTTCCTTTCTCAACTGTCGCTGGGTTGGGGGGTGAATTCCACAGTGCTTTCCGAAACATTATTCCTGTTACGAAACCGATCGAACTGCGGAGATTACTGATGCTCCCACGTCGTAAGGAAAGGGGAGAGACAAGTCCAAAAATAATCCTGAATTGTTGGGCAGGGGTGGTTAAAATTCCCCTGTGTTCTGATGGGTTGGAGAATGGGGCGAAATGTTCGAAAATTGAGTAACGTTGAAGGTGAATGGAAAAGTCCTCCTGAAATCGTTGGGTAGTTGTGGTTAAAATTCCCCTGTGTTCTGTTGGGCGGGGGGTGGTGCGAATTGAAAGAGAGTCGAATGATGTTGGCGGTGAATCGGAAAATCCTCCTGGAATGATGAATAGGGATGAGTCAGGAGACCCCAGAATTGTTCACAGGAAAGCAGGGTGGAAGAGATGAATCCAGCAATTTTTTTTTTATGTGTATGATGGTATTGTAAGGGGTGAGTGATCCCCCCCCCCAGTGCAGTTTTGCTATGTTGTTTTATTTATTTATTTTTTTAGGGGACGACGGAACCCCTTTAAAATTTTGTAATTTAGGTTGTTACTGCCAGTAAATGTTTGTGTTTTTTATTTGCTTGTTGCTTAATTGTTATTTTATTTTCTCCGCGAATGAGTTGAGATGCATAGTGTCTTATTGTTGTTGAATTGTGTTGTAATTTATTGTGAATAAATGTCAAGGGTAAGAGGGGAAGGTATGTAAACACTATGTAGGTGGCCCGCCAAGCAGACGATTCCTTTGTCTGTTTTGGTGCGAAACCAGACAAAGGGTTTTGGACTTGAAATCCCGGCGTGACCGGAAGTGGTAACGGGACGCGAGAAGAGAGTTGGTTGGACAAAGGAGCTCATGGGCAGTTGGCGACGGGACACGGACAGAGGCGGTCGACTCCGGACACCGTAGCAAAGAGGCGAGTCAGCATGACATGAGGGTCCAGCCACAGTGAGGGAAGATGAGTCTGCATTCCAGTAGCTTTGTAGAATTTCGCTAGAATCCACACAAGTGTTAGTCTGCACATGCACAAGGTGTTGCAAAACTTCCTTTCTGCTCTTGAGTTAACCCCAAGCATATTGTTCATTTTGTTGGTTTGTTCTTCTTTTTCTCCTGTTCCTTCGATTGTATTCTTGTAGTGGCAAGAAATGTGCGTTACCCCTATCGTAACCACTAGTTGATCACCGGCCAAGAAGTGAAATGGTTAGAAGAGTTGATGTAACGTAAGGGGTGCCGAGAAGGGGTAACGTCATACATATACATATTCTGAATATCTACAAACATACATTTAGCAAGTTTATTTCATTTTGTCTGGGGCTTTCAAACTTTAATAGATATATTGATCTTTACAAGACTTTCTTTCTTTGAACTTTTATTTTCCTCATGTTCCTTTCGTAGGTTTTTAATCCTTAAATTTCCAGATTTTTCAAGACTATATTTTACTATCATATAGAAAGAACTGAAACATATAGCCAAAATACGTGAAATTTCAAGACTTTGCTGAAGGTTTTTATATCCAAATGATGACATAGACTTAAATTGCGAGTCAAGAAAAGAGGGAAGAGAACTCACCAATAAAAAGATTAATTAGAACAGCCATTAATAGGAATGGCATAATAATTACACTCAGCAAAACAATAAAAACTATATTGAAAAGAGCAAAAAAATATTAAGGCAGCCAATAATAGTACTGGCATAATGATTACACACTGCAAAACAATAAAAACAATATTGAAAAAAGGCAAAAAGATTAATTAAGGGCGCCAATAATAGTACAGGCTTAATAATTACTAATTGTAATACAATAAAAGCTTGGAAATAGTAATAGATAGAAAAAGAAAACATTTATATTTCAAGCAATATACTATTGAGATTGTTTACTACAAAAAAAGAAGAAGAAAACACGGCTAGGAAAGAAAAACTAAAACGAAAAACTGAATCTCTTCTACTTTCATCACGAAATAACACAATAATGACCCATTAAGTTAAAGCGAAAATTGATAAGGTGTAGCAGAGTGACAGGAGTAGGTTATATGGTGATTGAGATAAAACGATTTATCACATAGTAAGCGAATGCAGTCAGCTGGCACAGAAGGAGTGCAAAAGTAGGCATTTATGGATCAGGAAGATGATCTTCTGGGAATTGTGCAAAAGATTTAATTTGGACCATATTATCAAATGATATATGCAAAAAAACAAAAAAAAAATTAATATATCATCGAGAATTAGTTACATCAAATTCCCTGGGATTTGGGGAAGAAAACAGATTACCAGAAGTAGTGTTAATTTTTAAAAAATTGGAACTGCCCATGAAGTGCATTTTTCGTTCCAGCAGACCACAGTTAAAATTAAAGAACTTAAGGCCAGTGGAACATGAGTCGCTGGTAGAAATTATATGTGGGTCTCTTAGAATTGTCCCAAAAAACTTGGAAAGTGAATAGGAAGAATTTAAAATATGAGGAAGGATTCACACCATCCATACTACATATCTTTGATATCAGACAGTATGCAGAGAAGTGTCCTGTAGACCTGACGAGACTTGTTGTCACTTAGACTCTAGTGAAAGACTACACGCTCATGATTGTGACAAAATCTCGTAAGGAGTGGAGAAATAATTTTAACATTTTTGATAAAAGTAGAAAGTGTCTCAAAATAGATTCAACCCATTAATATAATAATAGTTTATTAAAAAAAAGAAGATATGTGCTATAATCAAACGGGTGACATCTCTACTCTAGACGGAACCCCTCTTAAACTAGTAGACATATTCACTTACCTAGGAAGCAGCGTCGCATCAACCGAAAAGGTCATCGACACGAGGTTAACGAAAGCATGGACAGCTATCAATAGGCTATCGATTATATGGAAATCAGACCTAACCGATTAAATGAAACGCAGTTTCTTCCAGGCAGCGGTCACATCGATACTGCTATATGGCTGCACTAAATGGTGAAGAAGCTTGACGGCAATTACACTAGAATGCTGCGAGCAATCTTGAACTAGTCCTGGCGGCAACACCCCACATGACACCAACTGTACGGCCACCTGCCTGCTATCACGAAAACTATTCAAGTTAGACGAGCCAGACATGCAGGACACTGCTGGAGAAGCAGGGACGAACTCATAAGAGATGTACTCTTATGGACCCCCACACATGGCCGTGCGAAGGCAGGGCGACCAGCACGAACATACATTCAGCAGCTATGTGAGGATAGAGGATGTTGTCCTGAAGACCTGCCTAGGGCGATGAACGATAGGGAGGAGTGGTGAGAGAGGGTCAGTGATATCCGTGCTACCAGCGCGACATGATGATGATGATGATGATGAAGTATAGCAGTAAGACTTATGTTTCCGTCGTTCTAAGGCATTTTGAGATCGTTTTTCTGGAAAGAGAAAAGGATGTAAATTTGAGGGTCAGGGATATCCGTGCTACCAGCACGACATGATGATGATGATGATGATGGAGACAAGTTCAGTGGCGTCGATTTGGAACACGTTCTGTAAAAAAGGCATCCTTCGAGTTCGAAACATCAAATTAATGTTTTTTTTTTTTTTTTCTAGTTATTATATCAGCTTCTAGTAAGTTCAGTGGCGTCGATTTGGAACACGTTCTGTAAAAAATGCATCCTTCGAGTTCGAAACATCAAATTAATGTTTTTTTTTTCTAGTTATTATATCAGCTTCTAGTAAATACAATTGAGATTTTTTTTAGTTTCTTGTCTCGGTAATAAATAATTATTATAGTAATGGGTTGTATCCATTTTGACACAGTTTTAAATGATTTCGTTTCCAAATAAATACTGACGCATAAATATTTTTACTCTCAAATCCTAGTCATTATTATGGTGCATCAATAGTTGTTATTGTGTACTTTTTTTTTTCAAATCCGAAACAAAAAAGAACACAAGATTATTGTTAGTAGAGTTAGGAAGTGTTACATGTGTCCCATGAACATTTTAACTCCCTGTATATGTACAGATTGGATTATATCCCGGAAAGAATATTGGGCCTATATAATTCTCTTTGATTCTGTGAAACAAACACATCACGCAATTTTGCTCAAACGACCAGACTTAGTTTTTATTAATCTTTAAGGAATTATTAATTAATTAATTAATACTTTTTAACAAGTGAATATTGCTGTTCAAGCAAATAATGAAAATAAAAGAAAATATTTAAAAAAAAAACATCATCATCAAGACTTATCCAGAGAACTCACAAAAAGGAACAAGCATGTAATTTTGATATCAATCATAGTTCTTGGATTATTTGCAGAGAATATTGAAAAGAGTGTCACGTGGTCTACCACTGACAGGAGAGAAATAAGGGATTACTACTACCCCTCCGTGTTTGAATTAACAGGCCGCCAAAGACTGACCGTTAAAAGAGAAATTCTTCGGTCGGTCTGTCGGAGAAAGTAAAAAATGTGGGTCAGGCTATCTATATTCCGTAACCTCACTCGGATCGCCTACAGAATGAAAGCCAACAGATGTTTGCATTCTGTGACGAGGTGAAAGCGATAGTAGTCCTAAAGAATCGCCTGACAGGGGAAGGAAGAAGATAGAAGCGAAATGTTTGGCCAGAACCCTAAGGCGGAAGTGGTGCCTTCTTCCGTCATCGGAAATAGGGGTAAAGAATATCAGTTTTGAAGAGAGACGTCGTCGTGAACAGATAGGGCGAGTCTCATGCCAAGACTCCGGGTGAAGAATCGAAATAGAATCTTGGACAAGAAGTACCTATGCCTTCAAGCCAGAGCTCTATATGTATATATATTCCGCCAGCCCGTAAAAGAGAAAATACTCTCTGAATTAACCCGTCAAAAAGATAAGTAAACATTAAGACTGTTTCTCCCTACACCGTTCTTAAGCATTACTCTCTCTCTCTCTCTCTCTCTCACTCAATTTAAAGAAAGACGAAAGAAAAAAAAGGAAGAAAGACATTTACAGTTATGTATTATCCGCTGATAATCTAGCCGACACGTTGAATATGTGTGTCCGTGTATATATATAAAAAAACCTTGTTATATTTTAATGTCCCCACGTCTCGTAGTTTATTCATCGTGCTGTCTGCTCTCAAGTGGCCTATTTCATGTTTGTTTTCAGCTTCTTTCGCCTTATGTTATTCTCGCCTAAATTGTCCTATTTTTTCCTTTAAAAATATTATACTGGGAACCGAAGTTGTCGACTACTGTAGTTAATATTATTATATCAAAACCTAAAGGCTCATATCTTCCTTTATCCTAGGGGGAGGAAGAGCTAGTGGTCTGGTGGGTGTGTGTGTAATGAGAAATTTGGAAACCCCTTGCCAGTGGCAGTAAGTCTAGCCCCAAATTAACCCCCACATAATATGCCAGTTCCTATATGCCCGAGAACGGACTCTGAACAAGGACTTATTCTACGAGGGATCAAGTGCTAGACCGCCCCGTCTTCACACGTGCGAAAAAAAAATTCCCGTCTTGGGATTTTTATAATTTTGCCGTCACAAGAGTATGTATAAATTACAAAACAACGGAAGAAATGTTACTAGCCTGTCCACAAGATTACTAATATCGGCTAGGACACAAAAACGAGTTCTAGAGAGCTAATAATATTTTCCTGCTCTCAGAGATCAATGAAAAGCACTCTTTACTTCTGCTGGGAAAGACGCTGATCACAATAATAAGCAAATGCTGCAAAATAGTACATAAAGAGTATAAGATTAGACACGACTGGGTGGGCAAGATCATCCACTGGGATTTCTGCAAGAAATTTAAATTTTCAAAATACGAACAAACGGTATTTCCACGACCGAGAATCTGTCCAATGAGAATAAGACGCACAAATTCTTCTTGGATTTTGAGATACAAATGGATCAGCAAATCTCTACCAGATTACTATAGTTAATAATAAATTAACAAAAAAAAAAAAAGAACTTGTCGAATTGACGACTTTGCTGTCCCGGCTGACAACAGAATAGAATTGAAAGAAAGCAAAATAAGGATAAATACATGGACCTTTCTCGGGTTCGAAAAAAACTGTGCAACATGAAAGTGACGGTTATACCAATTGTAATTGGTGTTCTTGCTACAGTATTCACAGGATTGGTATAAGTAATACAAGACTTCGAAATAAGAGAACGAATGGAGACCATCCAAAATACAGGATTATTGAGATCGACCAGAATACTGAGAAGAATCCAGAAGACTTTAGGAGACTTAGTGAAACTCAAAATACAGCGAGAAACTATCGGCTAACGCTGGTGTGAAACATTCAAGGAGGAGTAACAATAATTATTATTATAGACTCCTTGAAAGTTTTTGTATATCACTCGGGTCTGAATAACTACAAGTCTCTTCAAGTCTACTGGAATGTTCTGACTAACCGATCGAACAATGTTGTCGCCTGTATAGTAGTGTTTCTTTATCTGATGTCCCGTTTCTCTAGTCGTTTTCCTCCAAAGATTTTGGTATCGTTCCAAATATTACAACTACTATTGGTATCACCGTCAACCCAATCTTCTGCAGAATCTTCTGCAGTCTTAGCAAAGTCCTACTATCTGTTTATTTATTTTTGTTTTTTTGCTTTAAACACTGAGGCATAAAAGAAAAAGAATCCACTAGATGACAATATATTTTTCTTGAAAATTAAGTATGGCTTTCATCGAATATATTTTTCTATGTTTGTGGGGAGTACTATAGGGATTTCGATTATGTATTAAAAGTGTATTCGTTTCTTGTTCCCAATTTTTTCAGTCCTCTAGGACATGAGAGTTATTTACGAAGCTTTTAATCTTCTTTACTGGTGCATTAAAATCCAACATATGACAAATTCTTTTCTTCTTGTTAATCAAAATTTCTTATCTAGATTAGGTGATCTGTTTGTACATTCAAGTCAATGAAAATGTTATAAATATCTTTTCAAAGGATAGCATCTGTTTTATGCATATCCACTATCTGTATGCTCAAGTTTTAATCTCCAGGTGGATCACATTGTCCCACATTATCCTGCTTTTTCTTGTATTTCTTTTATTAGCTGCATTCTTCTTATAATCGATTAACAGTTATTTTTATTATTAGTAGTAGTAGGATTATTACCACTACTACTACTATTACTACTATTACTAATAATAATAATAATATGAAAAAAAGTCTATCGACAACAGTCTTAAAATTACAACAAAAATAACACGGGAATAAATAGAAAGAAAAAAAAAGAGTTTAAAAAGTGAGATGAAAAACAACATTTCAGAAAACAAACTAATGAAATTTAGTGCATAATGACATGAATATCTCTACCCAGTTAGAACCCCACTGAGATAAAACTAATCGTTCCCAATATCAGAGTAGAACAACGTCATAAGAAACAATTACGTACAAGCTATAATAGATAAGACTCGGCAGACTTGCAAATGTAGGTCTTGTGGAAATAACTTGAAGGTAAAGAGGATGCATTGGGATCCGTGCAATCGAATGATATTTATCCGTACAGAAAAAAAGGTATGTGCAAACACCTGAATTGCTCAGTCGTCGAGGCGTGGAATACGATGATTTAATCCCTTAAAGAGGAGTAATATCTGTCAGCCTCCCCGAAAATTTTAAAATGATAAACAAGCAAAAGATATTGTGTAATGGGTAATACTCAACACCTCATTTGACCGTGTGGCTCTAGTTCTGGATATCTGGGGAAAATTGAGTACCCATTCATTGGCCTTACTACCAATCCCACTAAATTCATTCAATTAGTCGTATATATCTGTTTAAGCAGGTTTCTTATTTGATAGCAATATGTCATACAACAGAAAATTGTTTTCCAGTGGGCCGGGGCTGTAGAGTAGACCTACTGCTACACAGCAGACCCTCCCAAAGAGACCTGGATATGACAGTAAACAATCTTATGGTGAGGTTATAGTAATGCTAGAGTACCCCTTTTGACATTGATCCCAGATTCAATCTGGCCCGAGTGCTAAACTGAATTGTTTAGTTCTGCAAATTTTTAGTGAGTATACTATTCAGGGATTATCGACCTTAGGAAAACAAATGTTTGCTAAATTTTGCCGAAGTAGCAGAATATATAAACATATTTTATATTTGGTGGACAATAATGAATGTAAAAACACCAAATAAAGATCGTCGGCTTAGAAATAAATACTGTAATCCACTTAGATTAAATGAAGAAAATTTTAGATTTCTCTCTGTATTTTGTGACTGGTTAGAATCTTGGAATAGCATTTCTGGAAAAAATGGAAAATTAACAAAGGAAACATTCACTTACATTTCTAGAACTGACCAAATATTGCATAGATAAATTGAAAATGCTATATATATTACCTGGCGAACTTCAAAATGATCACCTTGAGGAAAGGTTTGGTTAGTACCGCCGACTTTGTAGAGATCACTGTAATATTTCAATGCGTCAAGTCTTTGAGTGTGAAAAAAAAAAGCTTAGAATGCTATCAGTTTTAAAATTGAACTTACCATTTAATCAGCAATGCATTAAAATTGATTTAAAGAATTTACAAGAACTCAACTGGGATGAAGTAACAGAGGAGCAAAAGTTAGATAGCAATAAATTCAGAATTGATGTTAAAGAGGATGACATTAATAACTGCAGAGAAGTTCTTCCAGTTATATTATATTTTGCAGGTAATTGCTGTTATGCAGTTTTTAAGAAAATTAAGTGCAATTGTTGCAAAGATTTAATATCTGGAAGAAATAATGTGGAAGAAATACCTGAAATAAACAGCTATTTTCAGGGAATTAATAGAGGTTCTCTCTTATATCCTTGTGATACAACTACAAATTTTTTTCTGTATAATTATGTAGACATTGGTAAGCTGATAAAAAAAACATTCTTTTTTTCATTCAGTAAATCAAAGGAAATTAGCCGTGCATATAACATTGAATATTTTGGCAGATAATGAGCTTTTTTATGTTGACACTTGTGATGAGGGTCATAATATAGAAAAAATACAAAGAATGTTTGTCTGGAGCTCTACAAATGTTCTTTTAAATAATTTTTGTTCTTGTTGGGTATCACCCACCTTTTCCACACAATGAGCAAGTCCATCTGCCATATATAGCAGTAGCTACTAATACAGGGTAGATTACCCGCTAAAGGTTTTTCTTGTGTTGATTATTTCTACTGACCAGTAAGTGTTTTGTTTATTGTTAAAAACTGTTCTTGTTGGAAAATATTTTTTGTTAAATTGTTGAAACCTTTTGTTATCTTTGAACATTTATTGTTGAGTGCCCCTCCCCCAAACAATTGTTATTTTTTTCTTGAGGGGGGTCAAGACTCGTTATTTTGGGAACATTTTTTTTTTAAAAAGATACATTTTTCGTAATTGTCTTTAATTGGAATCATTTTGAGATGAAGCTTCTTAATCTGAGAATCAATTTTTATTTTATTGTGGACTTTTTGTCCTCATCTTGGTAGTGTTTGTGTTGTTTCTTCTTTCACTACGTTTCAGCCAAACACATTTTGCCAAACACATTTTCATTCGGAAAACAACAACATTCTTTTTTTTTCTCTCCTAGTTGCCTCATAAGCAGCTATGGCAGAGCCACCAGCTTCACCATCGCCAGTAGCATCACCATCACCTTCACTTACTGACATTTTTGATGGCCTAAGCCCCCCTCAAAGCCGGAAAACAAATGGCCAACACTTTCTCCAGCCGGTACCATTCAACCTGCCCAGAAAGGGCCATCATTGCCGGCCTCCTGGACAGAAAAAATTACAAAAAAATCTCAGACTATACAAAGTGCAGGGAAAAATATGAGAAGTATTTTCAAGGGAATAGGAAGAATCCTATTCCCGAACTTATAAAGGAAGTCCAGCCCAAAACAATATCCTTCGTGGTGAGGGACTTAAAAACCAGGAGGCTGGCTGGTATCAAAAAGGATACCTTTGAAGACTTATTAAAGGCAGCAGGCATCCCTGCAAAATATTACTGCAGACGCAGCTTTGCCACCTGGGATGTACTGCTGCCATCAGAAGATTTAGCAGCAAAGCTGGCCGGAGACAGCATTACATCTAAGTACTTCCGGCTACAGCCTGAATACATGGCAAGGCGCAGAATTAGAATCACCGTGTGTAATGTCCCTATTCAGCTAAATGAAGAGGTCTTGGCTGCCTACTTAATAAAATATGGAGACATTGAAGATGTAACCAAAGCCAAATCAACAAATGGGACAGCGCACGGTGATTATATCTTTACCATGTGCTTAGACAGAGGAAGGTTTACGGCCATACCCCACATTCTGGAATACGAAAACCAAGTTATGACGGTGGTCGTTGAGGGCCAGAAGCCCCAATGCTGGAACTGTATACAGCTGGGGCATTTCTCAAAATCCTGCCCTCAAAAGACCACTAAAAAAATAATACAACCGACAACAACAATGACCACAACGACAATAGCAGCAGCGGCAACTACAAAGACGACACCAGCAGCAAGCGAAAGCCCCAAACCGAAAACTGGGGATCACCCTGACAAAGAGGAGGGGGTGGACCTAGGTAACAAGGGGAGGAAAGAGAAAGAAGACTCCCGTTAAAAAATCAACAACGATAATAGCACCAACAGAAAAGCAAATAAATCCAATAACAAATCCAACAACTGTCACTACTGTTCCTACTGCCACTACTGTTACTGCTACAACAGCAAAACACTCATCATCATCGACAACAGCAAAGAAAAATAAAGAAAAAATTAAGAAACAGAAGCAATGGATTTTTCCATAAACTTAAAACGAAGAAGGGATAGTGGGGACTCATTAACGGAGGAAGGTGAGAAAAAACACATCAAAAAACCAGCAGAAGAAACAAAAACTCATTCCTAAACACCCTCCCTGTCTCAACCTAAGGGGGAGAAAAAATGATAAAATCACCAGCAACACCAGAACGACCAGCTCAAATTGTTTCTCCCCCACAAAAACCAAAAAATACCCCATTTGATCACAACTCCCAAGCTACTTTCACGGTCCCATTCGGTGACCAGAGATTCAACACCACCAGCATCATCAACGAAACCGCGGTCACAGTCGGCTTCTACGGAAGTCCGACGTGTGCTCAATGCGTTTTACTTTTGTGAGGACATACTGAAACCAAAACATCTTGACCATGTTTTAAAAAAAACATTAAAACCATTATTATCATTTAAAAAATTGACAATCATGACATCACAAACCCATACATATTTAAGAGTGCACCAAGGGTGACCATATTCATCCGTTCGGCTGGAAACCGAACTAAAGAGCTTTGGCAATTTATCGTGGAAGCCAATCGGGAGGACGTAATGTTGGCGGATATAAGAAACACCATGTTAAAAATATTCTTCCTTTTTGTTCGGGCAGGGTCCCGATTTTAGTTCACCCGTCCTTTTATAGGTCCTTAAAGCTGCGGTACCCTATGGATGTCGGGGAATTACCAGGGACGACCGAGTTAGCACAGAGCTAGAGTTAGAAATGCGTTGGCCCTCAACGACTGGGCTTACAGAGCGTGCATAGCAGACATGCCTGACTGCCCTCGCTGCGGCAGTGGTTTAGAAGAAACGGCTTCGCACGCCTTCCACTACTGCGAGCGGGTTCGCCCATTCTGGAGCCACGTCGAGGAGTGGACGGCTCGCATCAGCCCTAGAGAGCTTGTGCTGCTCGACGTTGGGTACGTTTTGGACAATGTTGACCCTCCGCTTCAGAGTGAGAAGCGCATGGTGTTTCTTGTGATCCTAACCGTGGCTAGAATGGTGATTTGGCAGACGCGAAGCAAGGGATTGTATGAAGGTGCAAACTTTTCTTATCGTGATCTGATCTTGTTCTTTAGGCATCAGCTTAGGGTCAAGATTAGATGCGATAGAAGACGCTTGAACCGCATAACATTCAGCAAAAGTTAGGTGTATGCAGCAAGCCTTTTCGTATGCATGAAGGCAACTTTGGAGTCATCCTTCCCTCCTTTGCCTGAGCATGGTGACGATGGTCCGGGTCCTTCGGGACCCCACCCGGAGTGAGTAGGAAAAACTATGTTCCATTCAGAAAACTCGACCCCCTAGTTAGTGGTGTGAAGTCTGTCATTGGCCCCGCAGTCTAGATGTTAGTTCCTTCAAGATCCTCCCCATTCCCAGTTTCTTTCTCTTTCCCCTCTACCACTTGTGAGTCCCTGGCCTTTTTTGATGATCTTGGTCCCATATTTCTGTATTTCATGTTCATCCCCTTTTCCTGACCACCCCCTTTCCCGTCTGTTCTTTTATCCTGATTAGCTTTAGGTCCTTTCCCCATAGGGATAGTTTCGGCTTGTTTTTCGTCTTATCCAAGTACCAGAAAACAGTCGACTCTCCACATCATAGAAGTGGGGATGGGAGGGAAACCAAATGGGTTTATATTCTATTTACTTTGGGGCTTTTTCTCCAATCCCTCATCATTTTATCAATTGTACATATGTCCTTCCATTTCATCGGGTTTTAAGTAGGATTTTCATTGAGCAAACGAGGCTTTTCTGGTGGTTGTGGCGTGATTGGTTGGTTGAATGAATTCATTGTATAGAGTGTTTGAATAAAAATGACTGAATGATGATTGATGGCGATGAGTGCGACTAGCTAGGGCTCCATAGAAAAATACAGTTCCCTTCCCTTCCCCCAAACCCCTGGGCCGTGTGCCCACCAAAAAACATTTTTGTGTATTTTTGGAAATAAAGACTAACCGGTGAAGGTATATTTTGCGTATATTACTTATCTTTGCGACTGACCAGTGAGTGTTTTATTATTGTTAAAAATTTCTTGTTCTTGTTGAAAAATATTGTTCTTGTTAATTGTTGAAAACCTTGTCGAACGACAATTTTTGAGTGCCCCTCCCCTAAACAATTGTTATTTGTTTCTTGAGGTAGGTCAAGACTTGTTATTTGTTGAACATTTTTGTTGGAAAAAATTGTTCTTAAACGATTCATTTTTCATTGAACATATTTTCCATCCGCTAACAAGAACATTCGCTTTTTTCCCTCCAAGTTGCCCCATAAGCAACTATGGGGGAACTATCACCTTCACCATCTCCATCGTCACAAACTGACATTTTTGACGGTCTAAGCCACCCCCACAAAGCCGGAAGACAAATGGCCAGCACTCTCGCAGTCATCAACTCCGACCAGTACAATCCAACCTGCCCAGAAAGTACCATGAATGCCAGCATCCTGGGCAGCAAAAATCACACAAAAATGCCCTAAAAACTACACCAAAATTAGGGAAAAATATGAAAAATACTTTCAAGGAAATAGGATTCTACCTATTCCCGAACTAGTTCAAGAAGTCCAGACGAAAACCATTTCCTTCGTGGTAACGGACATAAAAACCAGGAGGCTGGGTGGAATTAAAAAAGAAACTTTCGAGGATTTACTAAAGGCAGCAGGAATCCCAGCAAAATATTACTGCAGACGCAGCTTTGCCACCTGGGATATACTGCTGCCATTTGAGGATTTAGCCGCAAAGCTGGCCGGAGACAACATTACGTCTAAGTACTTCCGGCTACAGCCAAAATACCTGGGAAGGCGAAAAATAAAAATCACCGTGTGTAATGTCCCTATTCAGCTAAATGAAGAGGTCTTGGCTGCCAACCTAAGTAACTATGGGGAAATAGAAGACGTCATAAAAGCAAAATCGACAAATGGGACAACGCACGGTGATTATATTTTCACTATGTGCCTGGACAGAGGGGGGTTATGGCAATACCCCATATTTTGGAGTACGAGAGCCAGGTTATGACGGTGGTCGTTGAGGGCCAGAAGCCCCAATGCTGGAATTGTAAACAGCTGGGGCATTTCTCAAAATCCTGCCCTCAAAAGACCACCAAAATAACACCGCCGACAACAACAACAACGACAATAGCAGCAGCGACTACGGCGACTAAAAAGAGCATACCGTCAAAAAGTGGAAGCCCCAAAACTGAAACTGGGGACCACCCTGACAAAGAGGAAGAGGGCTGGACCCTGGTAAGAAGTGGAGGGAAAAAGAAAAAACTCCTTTAAAAAAATCAACAACAACAATAGCACCAACAGAAAACCAAATGACAACTACTACTGCTACAACAAAGCCATCATCATCATCGTCAACAACAAAGAAAAATAAAGAAAACACAGAAGCCATGGATATTTCCGTGAATTTAAAACGAAGAAGGGATAGGGGAGACTCACTAACATGGACGATACGAAGCGGCTAGTCTTAATGGGTGAGTGGAATACGATCCTTGATTCCAAGATAGATAAGGTCGAGCGGGGAGCTAATAGGTTGTGAAGGTGTGAAAGCAGCCTTGTCGGCCTTATGACTCGTCATGACTTGGTCGACAGGCTTCGTCTGGATCACCCAGGGCGGGAGATGTGGACGTGGCTAGATAGCTCGCCCTCTGCCAAAGTAGGTTCCTACTTGGACAGAGTGTTAGTTAGCCGAGCTGACATCGATTTCGTCAGTTGTTCCACTTGATAGCGTGGACTGACCATAAACTTGTTAGGGTCAGTCTGCGGTTAGCTAATAGGCCTAGTCTAGCTGGCTGCTGGAAGTTCAATACCTCCTTCAATAGCGATTTCCGGGAGCAGCTAGAATCCCTAATCAAGCGGGCGTTAGTGGGGGCTGTTACCGGGAATATGTGGTGGGTTTCTCTTAAACATAGGATTAGAGATTTCGCCACCAAATCCGGCCGACAGCTCAATTTAGATAGGACTAAGAAGGCGAAATCTATAGATGATAGACTTTCTTGGGTGGTGGCTGGGGGGTACTCCCTAACGATAGACCTAGCTAGGGGGAGCCTTGAGCGAGAGAGTAGCGATCGCTACAAGGGATACGTAGTTAGATCTAAAGAGAGTTCTCAACGAAGCTGTGAAATCGAATGCGACTGCGCGTGAGGAAGAAATGCAAAGGTTTACTGATTGGTATATTGATTCTGTCAAGACCCCGAATGGGCGACTGCTGCGATCGAGTCGCGAGATGCGTGATGCCTTTCGGGCGCACTTTCGTGATCGCTTTGCCCACTGTCCTGATCTTCCGCTCTAGGAGTTTTACAGCTATCTGGCCGACTTCCCCCGCCTTGGGGTGGCTGAAGCGGCTAGTTGTGTGGGTGTGGTTACTGAATGCGAAGTCCGTGATGTGTTGAAACAGGTCGGCCTCAACAAGTCGCCGGGACGTGATGGTTTGCCCTACGAAGTTTACTTGAGGATGTCGTACATTTTTGTACCTATTCTGACGGATATGTTCAACCATTGGTTCGCCCAGGGAGCCATCACTGGTAGCGTTACCAAGGGTGTGATCACATTGCTGAAGAAAGGTGGCAGGCATGTTTGGGAGGGTTTAGATGATTACAGGCCCATAACCCTGCTTAACACAGAGTTAAAGATTTTGGCCCAGGTCTTAACGAATCGTTTACAGCTTGTCATTAGCGATCTGATCGGCCCCGAGCAGACCTACGCTGTGAAGGGAAGATCGATCCAGGACAATCTGTACTTGATTCGCGAGGTCCTAGAGGGGATAGAAGACGGCACGGGAGCCGCGCTGATCAGTTTAGATCAGTCCAAGGCCTTCGATAGAGTTGACCATACCAAGAAAACATAGAACTAAATCTAGAGTCCTATGGGAGACATTAGCGGTTAGAGAAAAACGTACAGACGTGAAAACAGCCTCTAAATGCAAAAGGAAGAACCCAACTAACGCAAATGCCCTGAAACTAGAAAAAAGCACAAAAGGAATTAGCAAACATATACCTAAAACAACAGACAGAATACATACAAAATCAAATAGATAAAATTAGAGACTCAGTGGAAGATAGGCAATCTAGGATAGCATGGCAAACGATAAACGAAGTAAGCAGAAGGAATAGCACTCCCAAAGCTAAACTGAAAGCTATAAACCAACAAGAACGAATAAAACTGTGGAAACAACATTTCCTAGAATCTACTAGGAAACCCAGCAAAAGTTACTCATGACCCAATCACGAGAATTATTAGTAAGCAATTAGACATCAAACTGGGACCGTTTACGCCAGAAGAACTCGACTCAGTATTTAGAAAAATTAAAAATAGAAAAGCCGCAGGGTTTAATGAAATTCCCCTAGAAGTATGGAAGACCAGACAATTCGATGACATACTGCTCCGACACTGTAATGCAGTCTATAATCAAAATCCGATAGACAGATGGATGAAGGGATGCATCCTCCCTTTCCCTAAAAAGGGTGACCTCGGATTAGCCAAGAACTACCGAGGTATAACACTTACATCCATAGCAGCCAAAATATACAATGCCCTACTACGCAACTGCATAGAACCCAAGTTGACAACATTCTCAGGAAGAACTAAAATGGCTTCCGGAAAAATAGATCCAAGACCTCACAGATAATGACTATCCATAAAATTCTAGAAGGCGTACGGGTAAAAAACCTACCGGCTTCAATATTATTTGTCGACTTTACAAAGGCCTTTGCTTCCATGCACAGTGGGAAGATGGAGCAAATTCTACTCGCATACGGTCTATCAAAAGAAACCGTCGCAGCCATAATGATTCTCTACAGAAACATCAAAGTGAAAGTGCGTTCCCTGGATGGAGACACAGACTATTTCGACATTGTAGCTGGGGTACTGCAAGGAGACACCCTGGCCCCATACCTCTTTATCATCTGTCTAGACTACGTGCTTAGAACATCGATCGATAAAATCAAAGAAAACGGTTTCGAGCTGACAAAGAAAAGAAGCAGAAGGTACCCCGCAAAAACAATTACCGACTCCGACTACGCCGATGATATAGCGATTCTGGCAAATGCACCCGCCCAAGCCGAAACCCTACTACATAGTCTGGAACGAGCTGCTGCAGGCATTGGCCTCTATGTCAATGCACACAAAACGAAATATATGTGCTATAATCAAACAGGAGACATTTCCATACTAAACGATAGCTCTCTGAAACTAGTAGATAAATTCACCTACCTAGGAAGTAGTGTCTCATCGACCGAGACAGACATCAACACGCGACTAACAAAGACATGGACAGCTATCAATAGACTATCGGTCATATGGAAGTCAAACCTGACCGATAAAATGAAACGCAGTTTCTTCCAAGCAGCGATCGTGTCGATAATGCTATATGGATGCTCTACATGGACGCTAACTAAACGGCTGGAGAAAAAGCTTGACGGCAACTACACAAGAATTCTGCGAGCAATATTGAACAGTTCCTGGAGGTAACACCTCACAAAGCAGCAGCTATATGGCCACCTACCTCCCATTACGAAAACTATCCAAATTAGACGAACCAAACATGCAGGACACTGATGGAGAAGTAGGGACGAGCTCATAAGTGATGTACTCCTCTAGACCCCTTCACATGGCCGATCAAAAGCAGGGCGACCCGCTCGAACCTACACACAGCAGCTCTGTGAGGATACGGGGCGTAGCCCTGAGGACCTACCGGAAGCGCTGAACGATAGGGAGAGGTGGCGAGAGAGGGCCAGGGATATCCGTGCCGATGGCACGACGTGATGATGATGATGATGACGAGTTATGGCAAATGTAGGTTATGTGGAGAAAAAGATGAAACGGTTAATCCCATAATACGCAGATGCAGCAAACTGGTACAAAAGAATACAAAACTAAGCATGAATCGGTGGGAAAGGTGATCTGCTGGGAATTGTACTAGAGATTAAAATTTGACCATATTACCGAATGGTATATGCCCAAACCGGTACCCTTCTTAGAATGATACCCATAAAATTCTCTGGGATTTTGAGATACAAGCGGATCACTCGATCTTGGCCAGAATGCTAGACCCAGCGTTAATTAAGAAGAAAAGAGAATTTGTCAGCTACTAGATTTTGTTGATACAGGGGATCACAAAATGAAAGAAAACGAAAAGAGAGACAAATACTTTGACCTTATCAAAGAACTGAAAAAGCTGTGGAACATAAAGTTGACTAATCGTGAATGGTGCACGGGGTACGAGTCCCCAAAGAAGACTGGAAGAATGGGAAATCAAGGGAAGAATCTCGCCCATAAATTTTTCCAGAAAAAATTATTTCGCTCCTCTTGTGTTTGACAGTGGCAGGGAGAACAAATTAAATGTGAATGTATCAATTGACCTTGTATTCGCTAATGGTTAGGTAAGTAATTTTGATCTAGATGACATTGATGCACATCATGAGGAGAAAAAAGCGTAAAATGGGATATTGCGTTTAAGCTTATTGACGAACTTTCGGAAGCAGGTCTCTCTCTCTCTCTCCTGTATGTCCCACATACAACTTTCTAATCGATAAATATTCACACCTCATCTTTTAGTAACCAAGTCAGACACTATCGATTTACCCAGCCCGATGGTCGGTTGGTCGGTTGACTTTTGCATTGGAACAAGACTGAGTTTCGATTAAATGAATTAATATAGTAATCATTGGCTGGGTGAAAAAGGCAAAGGACTGATTTTCGAAAATATATTTTCGTTTGCAGTGATTGAAAGTCATGTTGATATGAAACGTAAGACTGAAGGAGAGATGTAATTGAAATGGGACTGAAAAAAAGGAAAAGAAGTTGGATGATGTTTTTGTTTTAATTCCAGTATGAAAAATACTTAAACAAAAGAAGTGCAAGAAGATAATTTCAAACAATTTGTTTGAAAGGTGAATTCACATTAACTAATTGATTTTTCATAAACGCTAAGTTGATTCACATTTTTAAATGTTCTGTGTTGTGCATATATTCATTGAAAACATGGAAAAAAAAACTATTTACAAAAGCTACACAGGAAACGTATTGCCAATACTTAGTAGGAAGTTAGGAAGTTAAATTATTGATTTGGGATCTTCCTTTGGTTTTTATAGCGGTGACTGTTTTGATAGGCTTGGGGTTCTTTTCAGTTGCTGGATTTGTGTCTGTGAATGTCCAGTTGGAGTTAATTGTCCGTGACAACTTTTGGCTTCAGGATATTTTTTGTTCATGTTTACAAGAGTGTATTCTGTGTGTTTGTATGTCCGCGTAAGTGTTCGGATCCATGTATATGTATATTCTTTCTGGGTTTTTACTTTTTCCTTTATTACACTTCTTCCTCTAAATAACCTACGGTAGTTGATATGCCATAAAACCCAACCAACATCGAACCTTCTTCCTCCCTGAGTGATTCTGTTTGTGTGTCTGTCTGTGTAGGTTCTGTTTAATGTAGGTTTAAATTTATCTATGAGTTTTTTCTTGTATTTGGAGTAATGTGTAGTCGTCAGTTTGGTATATTGGTATTATTTTAAACATTCCATTACTGCATTCGTAAAGGTGGTTTGAAACAGTTTTCTGTTCGCTGGTAATTTAATGTTACTCCTGTGTAAGGATACTCGGTTGTTTAAAGTCAGTGACGATCCTATGTATACCTTTTTACACTTGCAACATTCGATGAAGTCGACTAGGTTTTTTTCATTTCAACTTAATATTCTTATTTATTATGAATGTTGTTTTTGTATATTCGAAAATATATGACTTTTCTTTTATGATTACATACCCCTCCACGTCTTTTATTCTTGCATTTTCTGACTCCATCAAAATATAGATGAGATGAGTACGTGTTTCAACTTTCTTGTTTATCTCTTGTTTTTGATGATTTCTTGCTTTTGATTCTGTCACGTTGTTCGAGATTTTTTTTTATTTCTGGGAATAGGTCTAGGTTGTTTTTGTTCTATGTTGGGACGTATGCTAAGGATTCTTCGTCGTATATATATATATATATACATCCACTAGATTATTGTCTCCTTATGTTGTATAGACACATACATATACAAGCAGAAACATAAACATAATTAAAGAACTTCAATGAACGAACACACTTCTTTATATAAATATATCTCTCACACTTTATTCTCGAAAGGGTTGATGTTTCTGCAGTGTGTGAGAGATGAGTTGAGAGACATATATACTCAGAGAGAGGACTTCTTCTTCCCATATCTTCCTTCCAGAAGCCAGGAGGGTGCCAACGCTGCACCCCCTTGCAAGCGTGTCCCTCGCTCGACTGCAATTCTCTGCACTCTATCTAAATCTGACCGCGTGGTTCTCATCACGTGGTCTCCTTCCGGGTACACACCTGTTGTACCCGACTGCCCTGATCGTGCTGTCCTGTTTACTAATCACAACGTGACAGCTTGTCAAAGCACATAGGGCCACTAGGAACGAACCGAAAATCCATGGCATATGCTATATAAGATTTAGAAGCTTAGGGAACCAACGCCTATAACCGTTACGCTGTCATCTAGTGGTTGCAGGTTCAATCCTGACTACAAGCGAGTAACAATATAGGAATACTTAACACTTGTACCTGGTTACGGCTAACGGAATCGGAACAAGCGACCCCCGTGGATTCAATAAAGGACGTAGTCGAAGTTCCGTGTAGGTTCGCGAGTTCGACAAACAGAAAGAAGAAGGCTGGAGGACATATCAGCTGAAACGCTGTGGAAATAACAATAAGGATGAAGACAATAGTCCAAAAACTCTTAATGATAAAAATCATCCAGCTTCATCTAAAAAATTCAGACAACTATTATCATGGATGGTATTCATTATCATCATCATCATCTCGCGCTGCTAGCATGGATTTCCCTCACACACACACACACACACACACACACACACACACACTCTCTCTCTCTCTCTCTCTCTCTCTCTCTCTCTCTCTCTCTCTCTCTGGGTCTTTCTTGACTACATCCTGTGTCCGTACAGAGCTGTTGTAGATAAGTTCTTGTTGGTCAGCTAACAATTGCATATCCGTGTGAAGGAGTCAATTGGAGAACGTCGCTTATGAATTTGTCCTTACTTTTCCATCAGTGTCCAGCATGTGTTGTTCGTCTTATTTTGATGGTTTTAGAGATGGGAGGTAGGTGGCCGTACATCTGCAGTTTTTGGGGATGTTGCTTCCAGGATTTATTCAATATATCTCGTAGTATTCTTGTAGAATTCCCGTCTAGCTTTTCCTCGATACACTTAGTCAGCGTCTATGTGGTGCATCCATATTGTAGAATTGATAACCGCTGCTTAGAAGAAATTTCGTTTTATTTTATCGGAGAAGTCTGACTTCCATATGATTGATAACCCATCGATAGCAGTCCATGCCTTCGCTAGTCGCATATTGATATCATTTTCAGTAGATGAGACGCTGCTTCCGAGTTACGTGAACTTGTCCACTGATTTCAGAGAACCGCCATTTAGTGTGGAGATGTCAACTTTTTGATAAAAACACGTTTTGTCTGCATTCACATGGAAGCCAATGTCTCCTGCTGCCTGCTCCAAACTATACAGCAGGGATTTGGCTTGGGTAGATGTATTTGCAAGAAGTGCTTTGTCATTTTTGTAGTCTGCGTTCGAAGTACATAGTCTTGGTAGATTATGAGCAGATATGGGGTTAATGTATCCCCTTTTAGAACACCAGTAACAATGTCAAAGAAGTCTGTGTCTCCGTCCAATGAGAAAACTTTTACTTTCGTGGTTTTATAGAGCATCAATATGGCTGTGACAGTTTCTTTGGGGAGACCATACGCTCAAAGTATTTGCTCCAGTATCGCCTTGAGGTTTTTTGCACGAACTCCTTCTATGATTCGACAGATTGTCAGAATCTGTAATGTTGTGGATCGCTTTCTCCGAAAACTATTTTGATTCTTTCGAAACATTTTTGGTTCGATACGGTTGAGTAGCAGAGCATTGTAAATCTTAGCCGCTCTGGAAATAAAGGTTATGTCTCGGCAGTTCTTGGCAATTCCGAAGTCACTATTCATGGGGAAAAGGAGGATGCAACCTTTTGTCCATCTCTCCATTGTGTTCTGGTTATATACGCTGTTGCACTATTGGAGCAGTAAGTCATCGAATTTCCTGGTCTTCCATACATCAAGATCTGCAATTTTCCTGTTTTTAATTTTTGTTTGTACTACGTTGAGTTCTTGAGTAAACTGCCTTAGTTTGATGTCTATAATTTTTGTTACATGTTTATCTGTAACTTTGGAGGAGTTTCCAAGCAGATTCTTGAAATGTTCTCTCCATATCTGTATTCGAAAAACGAATACAGCTTTTAGTTTTAGGGATCTTCCTTTTCCTCACTTAATTTACTGTCTGCCACGCTATTCGAGATTGTCTATCTTCTACCAAATTTTATTGATGTGGCCTTAATGTATTCTATTTGTTCTTTGTGGTATGCGTTAATTAGTTCTCTTTGTTTTTTCTTAAGTTCCAGATTATGAAGATTATATCCCTTTATAGAACCAATGAGAAAACTTTTACTTTCATGTTTTTATAGAGCATCATTATGGCTGTGACAGTTTCTTTTGGGAGCCATACACTAGAAGTTGGGTTCCTTTTATTACCTTGGGATGTTGTTTTCACGTTGTCTCTTTTTTCCTAACTGCTAATGTTCCCTATGGAGTTTGGTTGGTATGCATTCTGCTGCTGCTTCCATGTGGACATTGACGAAGTTCTCCTATTTGTCATCCAGAATGTTTCGGATATCTCTTGAAGAGCATCGAATTTGTTTCTTAGTGTTATCGTATATTTATTGCTAATATCTCTATTGTTAAGCAAGTATCAGTCATTGTGTATGATTTTGGTTTTATGTCGTATTACTGCGTTGGGTCAGACGTATTTTTGCTGTGACAATTCTGTGATCGGAAGACACTCTTTCAAAGCGCTATTGTGGATGGTATTGAACAGGTCTAAATAATGCTTTTAAAGCTACTCAGTATCCCTGTCTCTGATTGATCAACACCATATTTGTTATTGTTTTATACACTGGTAGTGTTTAGAGTAATTTTGATGAAGCTATGTCAGTTGTCGTAATAAATACTTTTTACTAGTATCATAATTCATTTTAAATTCATTTGCTTTTTATCGCAATAATAATAATAATAATAATAATAATAATAATAATAATAATAATAATTCAATATTGTTCAGTGCAGTCAAAAGAGTTTTGCAAATTTTTCATCCCATTTTTCATGCATTAAGAAATTTCAAAGTTTCCAAACCGATTGCATGCCACTTGAATAACTATCAGACTTCAGTACTTCTGTTGTTGTGGGTTGATTATGAATTCAAGTCAATCAAATAGAAAGCCTGTCATCTTCTGGTTGAGTAGTTCAATTCTCTTAAGTGTATTCCGTTCCAGAAAACGGGAAGATCAATCCACAAGACAATAAAGGAAACTGCCTTGTTCCTTCCAGGACTTGAGATATCATAGTTTGTTTTATGAGTAAACTGTGCTATACCATGACTATTCTTGGGTTGAGGAAGTGATAGTAAAATGGCAGCCCACTGCTTTCTCCACGGTTTAAATTCAGTTATCCTTCTCCTAAACTAGTAATCCAATATCATAGACAGAAAGTCCCGTCTCCTCTACTATTTAATCATGGCTGAATGAAGAGAGATAGATTCAAGCCTTACCCATGAATATTAGTGCAAAGTGAACGCAACAGTCTTGGCCGGAATTTGAACACAGCTCACTTATTCTGTTTTCTTCGCCAATAACCATTACGCCATAGGCATCTCCAACAAGACTCTATCTCAAAAGCAGTACAAGACTAAGTACGACTGAGTATGGAAAGTGATCACTGGGAATTAAGCAAGATATTGAAATTTGACCATAATACCAAATAGTATATGCACAAACTAGAATTCGTCCCAGAGAATGAGAAACACAAAATTCTACGGGATTTTGAGATATTAACAGATCACCAAATCCTGACCAGAAGACTAGACCTTGTGTTAATTAGCATAAAAAAGAATTCTAAAAAATAAAAGAAAGGGAATAGACAAACAAATACTCCCGACCTTGCCAAAGAACTAGAAAAGCTGAGGAACATAAGAGTAACGGTGATACTAATTGTAGTTGGTGCGCTGGGAACGGTCACCAAAAAATTTTAAAAGGAACTGAAGGAATTGGAAATCAGAGGAAGAATCGAGACCATCCATCCTGGAAACCCGAGGAAACTTTCTGTCACTCAGACTCCATTGAAAGACAGCCAGTTAACACTGGTGTGGAAAACTCACAATACTTGAAAATATATAGCTGTGTACAGATTATTTGTATCAAGAATAGTTATTTGAAGCTATAATTCGGCAGTTCGTTTTAAAACGCCCCCGACAACAGAGATTAATTTAACCTTACCCCGTTAAGCGTTATGAAGACGTGTAGCTTGAATAGATGGGCCTCTTGAGCTGAGCCATATATTCATTAGGTCTAAGGTCACGAGCGACGAGGAGTCCTAATACAAGCTCCGAAATTTGTTTTCCGTTTATTCATATCTACATATCACTTGTTTGCTTTGATATCGACAGTCAGTATTCCGGATACCAGTTTTCAAGGGAAACATATGCTATACAATCTTTGCGTCACTAAGCAAACGTTCTATTCAAATACTTGTCAAATTCCCAATACCTGTAAAGACAGTCTATTTCAGTCTCTTTCATACTATCAACCTATCTTTGTCTATTCACATCTATCTATCTATGTCTATTCACATCTCTCTATGTAACATAGTAGAGATGAGACCTATTCGAATAAATTTATTAACCAAAAAAGAGAGAATTGACCGAAATGGATTTTAGAAGAATAAAGTCAGTGCATTACAAAAAGTGAAAATTAACGGAAATGGATTTTAGAAGAGTCTAGGATAATAGAATAATAATGAGAATAGAACAAACCAAAAATGTTATTTCTGATGGGAAAGAAACGTGAAAAAAAATTTTTTTTTTGTTTTGTTTTTCTACTGAAAGAAGGAAAAACCAGGCGGAAATATTTTGACTGAAATAGTTATCAAGGCAGAATTGTTAAGGGAATTGTTATCTTAATCGTTCCCGAATTGACAAAACCAACACGCAGGTTCATTCAAACAGTAGAAGGTAAAATGAAGAGGGAAGGGAATAAATTAATAGAACCCAAATTTGGGAAGATTGGTCCGTTTGGGTAAAGGAAATTGAGAAATCGACGGGATGGAATTAATTATTGAAATCCAAATAAGGAGAAAAATGATATTATCAATAGCTCTGCAACCACCATCGCTCAGATGAGAGAAAATGCATATAAGCAGAGCTTTTTGTTCCTCGACAGAGACCGGCGGAAGGCAGCTTCTAGACTTCATGTCACTCTGGGCCTTGGCTTTGAGCCAGACTGTCCAGGGTGGAGAGGCATAGAAAGCTTGAGATAATACGATACTTTGAAATGACCCTGTACAAGATGCGTGAAAGTAGAGAAGCAAAGAGAAATTGATATAATACAAGAATTTGAAGAGACAAGTGCGGAACGGCTAAAAGACTCATGATACTATAAGTGGTGACTTTTTACCAGACTCCTGAACACAGAGAAACTGAGAAAAATGAACATAATACATTACTTGAAATCACCTAATACCAGACTATCAAGAAGAGATAGAATCAAGAAGCAAAAAACAGAGAAAAGCGAACACAAAACGCTACTTGAAATTGCCTTGTGCTAGATTATAGAAAGCAAGAAAAGCATAAAACCTAATACAAAAATTTGAGAGGCCTTGTGCCTGACTCTAAATAGGGAGAAATTGTCTAACTATTAATTCGTATGCTAGGTCTCCATACATACATTCACCCTTCCATCAGGAAGGGTGAATGTATGTACCATTTTATAGACTTTTTTTGCTAAATATTATTGTGTATTGCAAAACCGTGTTCCGTTCTCTGGTGTTAGCGTTCGAGTTTGTTTGTTGTTGATTTTTTTTACTTTCTTAATTGTGAGGTCTCATCCGTCCACTCATCGACAAGTGACTCTGATTAGCGATCAGTCTGCTGACTGGATTGAAAACACAACGTGGGCAGATTGGCAAATCGACTGTGGCATCCGGTAACAGAACCAGCCAAGCAGAACAGTTAGCGACTTGAAAGTGGAATTCTCCAGTGTTTGGGGAAGGTGAGTTTACTGCCACATCTATCTATCTATCTATCTATCTATCTTAGTCTGTTCATTCCGGTATGACTAAGTAACCCAGTCTATTCATATTTTCATCTGTACGTATACCAATTGCTATTGTAGTCTCTTGCTGTTTATTACAGATTTTATTGAATTATTTTCAGTATTTGTTCAAGTTTACTTATATGAAAGTGTAATAAGCTCATTATATATATATATATATGTGTGTGTGTGTGTGTGTGTGTGTGTGTGGTGCCAGAGATTGAATTAACACGTCCATACTTTTTGAGAAGCATAGAGCAAAGTTGTCCCGTGTCTCGTTCACCTTCAAATCTCTGTCACTCTTCCTACTATATTGTGTTTTTTCTTTTCTTTTCTATAGCTTTATATCAGCCAGCTGTTGCTTTTTACACACACACACACACACACACACACACACACACACACACACACACACACACACACACACACACACAATACTGCAAACTTTCATATTCAGTGTCAATTAATTGCTATTTCAATAAACAATTCAGTTATAATCTATTTTCAAACGACTATTTTCAAGCGTGCGCGCGTGTGTATGTTTGTGAGTTCAACTACGATTCTCATCATATTTGTATATGTAACCGTGACCAAACAAAAATGGTACATCATAGCAAGATTTATAATTAGTGCAGTACATTTAAAATGCTTTTAGAGAATAAGACAATCTCCAGTTCAATTTACAACAATGGGATCTGCCTTCACGTTGAACGTTATTTTTTTAATCATCCAAATTCTTAATATAACGTGGATAACTATAAAATGCTAATTAGAATCTTCCACTCCTTCCAAAATTGAAGCGACAGTACCATCATGAGCCATTCTAACAACAGGTACACAACAGTCACGGTTCGTCTCGTAATATTTTAAAACTAGAGACCTTCAATATTTTTTCCTTAGCCCTCTTTCTTAGTACTAAACTGCTGGGACCTATTGTTCCAATTTTGGAGGGAGTGAATACTTAAGCGCTAAACAAGTGTTATCTGCAAAGAACTAGAAAAGTCTATAAATATCCTGTGAGCAGATATTTTTTATCGTGGAATTAGATTAAAGAAAACTTATTTGAAATCAAATGAAAAGAAAGCCCTGATTGCCAATCAAGTCAAATGATTTTTAACTTCTGAAATATGTGATATTAGCGCTTCATATATTGCTGAGAGGTTAGGAAAAGATCTGGTGGACAACTATACAAAAGTTTATTCATTTGGGCCTTACAGAGACAAACCGACTAACCGACAGAACCATGGGGATGGTGATGCTGTGCAAACATTTTTACTTGAATTTCATACCCACAAAAGAATGCGTTAATTTTTTTATTTGATGCAAGTTTTCAATCGGTATACAATTACTATCAATGAAAATACAAGAGATGATGTCGACACTATTAGTACTACTTTAACATATAGAGGACCAACTGCAAAATCCTTTTCTTTTTAGGGTAGAGATTGCGCAAGTTCTTATCAGTCAGTCTTTGTTGCACTACTGGCATTAAAATTATGACAGCTTAAAGCTGCAGATGCAAAAAGGTGTACGTGAACACTTCTTATCAGCTTATGTTTCATCTATTTTTTTTTTTTTTTTTCATTCATAAAACACGGTAGGAAAATCTGACACCACGTTTCACCTTTTTTAGCATTGTATTACGGATTGTTATCAACCTGATTGTTTGTTTGTTTGTTTGTCTGTTTGTATGTTTGGGTTTATGACATATCAAGCGTTGTATTTTATTTAATGCTAAATCCATTTTATACCAATAAACAATTCAATTTCAAACAATCCAATTCAACAGAAGTACGCAGTTTAATTGCCAAAAGCATTTCTATTTCAAACCGTTCAGTTTAGCCAAACAATTCTCATTCAAACCTTTCAGTTTAGCATACAAAAACAGTTCCATTTCAAACAATTCAGTTTAGCATAAGTACGCAGTTTAGTTCTATTTGACCCATTGATAGGACCCTATCAGGTGCTACCACTCTGGGCAATAGAGGACCAGGGAGCGATGAAGGGGTACTCTGCATTCCTCAAAGCTCCAGCATTACTGGAACCTTACCATCAGATTGTATAGTGTTATAAACAGGACACTCGTTGGGGGGATTACCCCTCTGCAGAGGTGCAGTCGGTATATTTTACAGCCCCAGCCGATTAGGATAATGAGTTTTTGTTCTAGAGATTGTCATCAACGTGACTTTATTGTAGTAGATATTGTAATCAAAGAGACTTTATTGGATTAGAATTGACATCAACGTGACTATATTGTATCAGGGATTGTCATCAACATGACTTTATAGGAGTAGAGGTTGTCATCAACGGGACTTTATTGCATTAGAATTGTCATCAACGCGACTATATTTTATTTGTATAGTCATCAACGTGACTTTATTGTATTAGAGATTGTCATCGACATGACATTACTGGATTAGAATTGTCATCAACGTGATATGATTGTATTAGAATTGACATCAACGTGAGTATATCGTATTAGAATCGTTATCAACGTCATTCTATTGTATTGCAAGGTTGTTATCAACGTGACATTTTGTATTAGAATTGTAATGAACATGACTTTGTTGTATTAGAATAGTTATCAAATTTATTCTATTGTATTGGAGATTATCATCAAAGTATCTTTTTGTATTTGACACTATGATCAATGTGAATTTATTGTATTAACATTGTCTTCAACTTGACTTTATTGTAATTGAATTGTCATCAACGTGACTTTGTTGTGTTAGAATTGTCATCAATGTGACTATTGTATTACAACTGTCATTAACATAACATCCTTGTATAAGAATTGTCATCAACGTAACTTTATTCTATTAGAATTTTCATCAACGGGACTGTATTGTATCAAGAGATTGTCATCAACGGGATTTTTTTAAATCAGAATGGACATTAACGTGATTTTATTGTACTAGAGATAGTCATCAAAGTGATTTTATTTTATTAGAATTGTCATCAACTTCATTTTGTTATATTAGAATTGTCACCAACATAACTTTATTGCATTAGAATTGTTATCAACGTAATTTTATTGTTAGACATTGTGATCAATGTGATTTTATTGTAGTAAAATTTTATTCTAATGTATTTTATATTATAATTATCATGAACATATCTTTATTGTATTTGAATAGTCATCAACCTGACATTATTATATTAGAATTCTTATCTACGTGATCCTATTGTGCTGGAGATTGTCATCAACGTAACTTTTTGTTTTAGTCATCTACGTAACTTTATTATATCAGAAATTGTCATCCACGTGATTTCATTTTACAAGAATTTTTATCAACGTGATTTATAGTTATAAGAGATGAAACTTTACTGTATTAGAATTGTCATCAAAGTAACTTTATTGTATTAGAATTGTTATCAACACGAGTTTATTGTATTAGACTTGTTATCAATTTCGTTCTATTTAATCAGAATTGTAATCAACGGATCTTTTTGTATTAGATATTGGTATCAATGTGTCTATAGTGTATTATAATTGTCATCAACCTGACTTTATTATATTAGAATTGTCATCAACATGATTTTATTGTATTAGAATTGTTATCAATTGACTTTATTGTATTAGAATTGTCATCAACACGACTTTATTGTATTAGATATTGTCATCAAGGAAACGTTATTCTATTAGAATTGTTATCAAGTAATTTTATTGTGTTAAAGATAGCTATCAACGACATTTGTTTGTATTAATATTGTCATCAACATCATTATATTGCATTGGAGATTGTTTTCAACGTGACTTTTTTGTATTAGACAATCATCAAAATGATTTGATTGTATTAGAATTCCAATCAACGTGATTTTATTTTAGTAAAATTGGCATCAATATGACTTTATCATATTAGAAGTGTCATCAACATGACTTGATTGTATTTGAATAGTCATAAAAATTATTTTATTGTATTAGAATTGTCATCAAAATAATTTTATTGAGTAAGAAATTGTCATCAACGTAACTTTATTATATTAGAATTGTCATTGACTTAACTTAATTGGAGTGGAATGGACATAAATGTGACTTAATTGTTTTATAATTGCAATCAACAAGATTTCATTGAATTAGAGATAGTCATCAACGTGATCTTAATGTATTAGAATTGCCATCAACAGACTTTATTGTATTATAATTGTCATCAACATGACTTTATTTTATTAGAAATGTCATCAACATGACTTTACTCTGATATAATTATCATCAACTTCATTTTATTGAATTAGAATTGCCATCAACGTCATTCTATTGCATTGGAAATTGTCATCAACATGACCTTATTGTATTAGATATTGTCAGCAAAATGACTTTATTTCATTAGAAATGTTATCATAAATGACTTTATTTCATTAGAAATGTTATCATAGAAATGTTATTATATTAGAATTGTCATCAACATGACTTTATTGAATTCAAATTACATCAACGTGACTTTATTTTATTAAAATTGTCGTCAACATAACATTATTTTATTAGAATTTTCATCAACAGGACTTTATTGTATTAGAATTTTCAGCAACATGATTTTACTGTATTAGAATTATTATCAACTTCCTTCTGTATGTCATCAGCATGATTTTTTGTCATGAACGTGACTTAATTGTATTAGAATTGCAATCAACGTGACTTTATTTCATCAAAATTCTCATCAATATAATTTATTCAGTTAGGATTGTGATCAACGTGACTTTATTGTATTAGAATTTTCATCAACGTTATTTTATTGAGTTAATTTTGTTATCAACGTCATTCTATTCTATTCGAATTGTCAACGTGACTTTATTGAATTCAGATTACAAAATGTGACTTTATTGGATTAGAATTGTCATCAACGTGACCTTTTCATTAGAATTGTCATCAAACTGACTTTATTGTATTCAAATTGTCATCAACGTGACTTACCAGATTGATTGTGTGTCTAAATAAATGCAATAGGACGGTGGACGATATATCCAATAGCGATTCAAAAGATGACTGTTCTCACTACTATCTATTGTAATTGCAGCATTTTCCTGGCAGCACTATGTGTGATAATGATTTGAAAATCATTTTATTTTTAATTAAAAACAATCTCAAGTTCTTTCTTTTAACTAAGAATAAACAGAAATTTTGGGAAAGACGGCGTGGATGAAGGTGCTGGAGCTTTGAGATGTCTTAGTATCCACCATATAATGCTGTTTGAGAGAAATTATAATAAAATGATAAAACAGTAACACTATGTTTTTATCAAGGTAACTATCGGAGATTTTACAAATATAAACTGCTTATATGAAGAATATTGAGTTCTAATTTGGAATTATTTGCGATAAAGAAAATCCAACCAATTATTAGATGATAGGATGCACAGTGTTCTTTTGCTTTTTTATTCCTGTGACTAAATTTGGAAATCTCAGAAAATTTTACATCATTAGAACTAGTGTTTATTGGGGGGGGCAACAGACTACTAAAAAGAATAATTTAATCGGTTTGTCTTGATTTTTTATAAATTCAAAGCGAATCGAGAAAAATATTCCATCAAAAAGTTTTAAAAAGTACTTCACCAACAGAACCACAATATGTTTATATTGTGGTTCTGTTAGTGAAGTACTTTTTAAAAAAACTTTTTGATGATGACATTTGACAGTTATAAAGAACAAAAAATATCAGATTTTGGGTGAATTATTGAATTAAGGAAACAGTACAAGAAATTAGTCCCTGTTGATTGTTTTTAATTTTATATGAACATCAGTAATAAAAAATTACTGAAAATGGAGTTTTTCTTCTTTCTGTGCGCATGAGACTGATCGTTACCAACATGGCACCAAAATTATGCATTAGTTGCTGCTGTTGAAATTAGTGAGATGAAACTCCGACCAGAATAGAATTGTCTTTTTTAGAGAAACAAAAACGAAGAATGAAGAAATCAACCAGCAGATTGAGAACAGGAGAATAAAAAGTTTGAAGATCCAATCCAGTTTACTTGGCACTTGACGATGCAAAAGAAAATACAAAAGGCCAGTCTTGGACTAGTAAAATCTATCTTACTCAAAATATAAAAATGTATTGTCATCTCAACTGTTGAGTTGAGATGGTAAGAGATGGTTGGTAACAACAAAAATCAGATTGATGATTTACGCGTGGTTTTTCCAATTCTCTACAATCTAAAAGGTGAAATTAAAGATTTTTATTTGAAATTTTAAGATATGTATTAGGGCTTAAGTGTTGTCCATATTCGGTATCTATTTTTTTTTTTTAATCCCTTCATTTTTCCGCAGTGTTTGAAAATGAAGTTCCACAAGCACATGTCCCTACACATTGACCAACACAATAATGAAAATAGATACGAAAACATTTCGATCATTATTACTTTTTTTTTAGTATGGAATTAATGTTTTAGTTTTTATAAGTTTTGTGGTGAGAGTTGTTAAGTAAGTATCATCTTCACTATCTTGTCTGACTTAATCCTTGATTGAATCAGATGCACATGCTTGAGCATACACTCATATATGCACAATATTAACAAACATATGCAAAAGAACAACCGCGAGAACACTGAAGCGTACATATAACTTCCTCATCCCTAAATTTCTTAACAAAATAAGAATTAAGATTCGGATGACTGACAAAGTTTAATTTCGTTAGAAATTTTTTTTTTTTTTTATGCGTACTTTACTTAGGTTTAGTAAGTTTTAAAAATGAATTGCACTTCTTTCGAGTATTTTTCATTTTTAAAAAATTAGCTTTAAAAGTGGAAGCGAGTGAGGTGGTCATGACGTGAAGATTCAGTTTACAATAAACATAATTGGACGCTGACTTTGTGTCGAATTTTATGGCATTTGAAGCGTTCAATTTACAATATAAATCTAATGGAAACTAGATTCTGACTTTTTTCCAGTATAAAATGAACCACACTTTATATCCACCTTACTCGGTTCCATTTTCTGTCGAAAACCTGATTTTCTCAAAAATCAAAAATTCCAATTTTAAAACATAGCAGATCTAAATGGATAAAAAAATTACAAAATTGTAAATGACAGGGGCTAGTTTAAATGTACATCGTAAATCAAATACCAGGTGTCATAATTGCTGACATAAAGTCAGTGTCCAATTAGGCACTATATGTCTATTGTAAATTGAACCCTTATTTTATGACTACTTCATTCGGTTCCGATTTTAAAGTTAATTTTTCTCTCCAAAACATGAATAGATAAAATAGAATAAAAAATCTAAGTCATTTTCAAACATAGCAGGCTTAAAATAATACATAAAAAATTGTTTTCCAACAAAATTACAGAAGTCTGTTATCCGAATAAGCTTAAACAAAACAACATGCTCCGCATGTGCATGCTTATTGTTTATTTATTAATTATATATTTCTGCATTTGTTTATAGATGTAGATATGCGTATATGTGCATTGATTACAAATAGTAAACATACGTAAAGCTCAAAGCAAACAGTTTGCACATGAGCTAAAAAGAAAATGAACAAAAATGCACGCATACGCATACACGCTACACGGTAATAAACAAAGACACGTAAACGTTCATAAGAAATATAGACATGTTATGTGCATATATGCATTGCGCATACGCATTCGAAAGCATACATTTTAATAAACATTCGTACAATTATGATATCATAGCCAATATTGTCACACACACGCACACACACACACACACACACACACACACACACACGAAATTCGCATTTATGTTGAATAGTTCTTTCATTCGGTCATTCTCTTTGAATTTAAATCTTAAAATGCAAAATTAATTATACTCTTAACTTTTTTATTTTTTTATTTTATTTTATTTTATTTTATTTTTTTTTTTACTATTAGCAATCTTTGTTAAACGGTTCTTGCAGTCTTCTTTCGTTTTAGACAACAATAATGGAGAGAGAAAGAGGAGAATTTTATGAACGAAAGATTTTTTAAGATACTGAAATTAATTTTTGAACGAAATGCCTAGAATTAAAAAAATTACTCAGATATTTGATATTAATAGTGAAACAGACGTATTTTTAAGCCACAACGTTTTTAGGTGCCGGCAAACTAACTCGAAATAGTCTTAATACTTACCAATCAGCGACAGCGGAATGTAGTCGTTTTCGACGTGAGAGATTTGGCTTTGCCGTTCAGTTCATGAATCGCTTGCTTTGTTGGTTGTTGATTCGGACGTTGACACGAGTTATAAATAAATAGAGAGGGGGAGAAAGAAAGAGAGGAAAGGAGATTAAAAGAAAGGATGGAAGAAAAAAGTGGGTAGAAGTATGAGGAGAAAGTATGTGAGTGTAATAAAAAACTAGAGAGGGAAGGACGGAGAAAAGTAGGGTAATATTAAAGATGAATGAAGGTGCAAAGAATGAAATAGATAAAGAGAAGGAAAAGTTCGGTATGTAAACGAAAATGAACTAGTTAAGAAAAACTAGGGGAGGAAAGGAAGATCAAAAGTTCTCTATGCCTCGATGTAGGAATTATATGAATATAAAAAGATTACTTAGAATAAGAGTAATTGTGTAAACGAACGCGTTTTGATATTTAACCAGTACAATGTGTCATTCATTGAAGGTTTTATAAACACAAAAGTTTAAAGGATTTATCACTTAGTGTGGAGTGAAGAAATAGGTGCATTGCTTTCTTCCTAGGCATGAACAAGGTATTTTTAGTTCAGAGTCGAAGGAGAACCTAAAGAGCTTCTACTGACTTTAGCGACCGAACTAACAATTGAAATTAAGGTACTTGAATAGAATAGTTCAATAAAAAAAATATCCGTTATTTCAATAATGTACAAAAAAACATGTAGAAACTTACATCCCCCAACTTATAGGACTTTACACTCTTATAAATTATTTTGGGCGGTATGCCACTTGTTCCCACAAAGATGGCGCACGCTCACTTATTCAGTCTCGGGAAACCATTGGCCATGAGGACCACGTGACATGTTTAAAACTACGTCCGCGCGTAAATTCAAGTCCTGCGTTTTTGAGCCACCTACAAGACGCGTATTTTCTATAAATACGTCGTCTTCAGACACACTTGTTCTCTTTTACCAAATTTCTTCGCAGCAGCAACACACTCCCTTCAGCGTGAATCAACAGGAGAGAAAAGCAACACTATGGATGGGCCTCGCAGACATTCATATACAATGACTATGAGACGCTTTCCAGTCTCTGAGAAACTGCCCATTTCTAACCATAAAAAAAGGACATTTTAAACTTGTAATTCATTTTATAGCTTAGTCGTGTTACTCACACACACACACACACAAACTCACACATATACACACACTATTATTTTGTTAGTAGAGTTAGTAATTTCTTTTATGTATCAATGTAAATTTTATTGTTGTAGAATATAAATTTTGTTTTTGTTCATCGCCTTGTTTTAAATGTTCATTTTGTCCGCGCCGTTTTACAACCTTTATTTGTTTCATATCTTTCACTCATTTATTTCGTTAGCTTCCTTCATTTACTACTTTTTCCACGTGCCTATATTATGCCTATATTATATACTCTATATCAAACCTCAACATTAAACTTGTGGGGAATACTAAACCTTTAAACTAAACATCAAAACAGTTGGGGAAAATAAATACATTTCCACTCCTACTACAAAATGGTAACTCCGACTTAGAACACGCAACCAAATTTAAAATAAATTAAATATACCCATAGCACATGGAACTCTTTCTACATTACCTCCTACAAATTTGAAACCTTACTTCTAGAGAGAACACCCAACCACAAATGTTAACCCAACGACGTAAAATGAGCATACAAAATTTCTTAACCATTCGAAACATTTAAGAATTTATTTCACTCATTTCAAAGGCAACATGAAAATTCTATTACGGCGCGTGGACTTGAGAAATAAGAGCGGCGAACACATGCAAATTCTTTAAATATCTTATTCAAAATTTTCATATACAGCAATTACATGCAAAAATTTAATCAAAATTTTCCAAGCTAAAATTCCTACACAGAAACAGGACGGCATAATTTTGACATGCTGCTGATTTTGACACGAGGCTTATTTCTTCACTTTCTCCACTACCAAAAATCAGGCAACCTTTCAACTCTTTGACTTGCCCACCTAATCTCACTGGCCACCAAGACACTTTCTTCTGCTGCTACCAGACAGGTCAGTAGACGACACA
The DNA here is from genome assembly GCA_963585895.1 of Sepioteuthis lessoniana. Classification (NCBI taxonomy): domain Eukaryota; kingdom Metazoa; phylum Mollusca; class Cephalopoda; order Myopsida; family Loliginidae; genus Sepioteuthis; species Sepioteuthis lessoniana. The sequence continues at coordinate 36,733 of CAUZXS010001817.1, forward strand.
CTTCTTTTATTACTACCAAACTTGTCATTGGGAGGACATTCACAACGACAAGGAAGAACAGGACTACGCGATATTCTCCACGAGCCAAAAAGATTTCCCGACATTTTCTGAAAAAATACCAACAAAATGCAAACCAATTCACTTACTATCTTCATAATTCGACAAACTATCCGTGAGTGCCAGAGTGACGAAGCCAAAAAGCACCCACTAAAGACCGGATACAATGTTAGCAAACAAATCACAAAAACTACTAAAACATCTGAAAGTTTGATTTTACGAAAACGAAGACAAGCAAATCTTCAAAAAAAAATCAACACGAATACTCAGATGTCCAACAACTAAAAACTCTGAAGGAAACTCGTTCCAAGCTGACGCTACATTCCATTACACAACATTCAACTTCGAAAATTTTCAACACAACAGGAATTATGATAGCTATATAATTGTGCACACCAACAAGAAAATTCGATGCGTGGTCAATACGTGTCCACGAGCCACGCTAAACACAGAATTTATGGAAAAACACAAACAACCTAGCTAGACTAAATTCAACAATGAATAATCGTTTCAACTAAAAACGGAATTCACCTGTCACTTCATTCAACTGCACACAACACAACCTTCATGGAATGCTCAAACAAAAGACAGTTTCCACAACTTCAAATATCAACACATCCTAAAAGGAGCCTAACACAAGATATGTAAGACATTATGACAGCGAATTGAGTTAAACACTGCGTACTTGCTGTTCTACACACAAAACAGCACTAAAATTTCACCTTATGCCCACAAGGAATGCCAAAAAAAGTGCGAACTAACTCCCACGCTAAAAAAATACACTTGCATGTGGTGATGAACACCACCACAAAGTCAACAGTCACGCAAATTTGCCTCCACGTTAGAGAACATATTGAAAAATATTTTCAATATTTATCAATCTGCGGGGGGGGGGGGCATATAGGACTTTACCCTCCTATAAATTATTTTGGGCGGTATGCCACTTGTTCCCACAAAGATGGCGGACGCTCACTTATTCAGTCTCGGGAAACCATTGGCCATGAGGACCACGTGACATGTTTAAAACTACGTCCGCGCGTAAATTCAAGTCCTGCGTTTTTGAGCCACCTACAAGACGCGTATTTTCTATAAATACGTCGTCTTCAGACACACTTGTTCTCTTTTACCAAATTTCTTCGCAGCAGCAACACACTCCCTTCAGCGTGAATCAACAGGAGAGAAAAGCAACACTATGGATGGGCCTCGCAGACATTCATATACAATGACTATGAGACGCTTTCCAGTCTCTGAGAAACTGCCCATTTCTAACCATAAAAAAAGGACATTTTAAACTTGTAATTCATTTTATAGCTTAGTCGTGTTACACACACACACACACACACACACACTATTTTTTTGTTAGTAGAGTTAGTAATTTCTTTTATGTATCAATGTAAATTTTATTGTTGTAGAATATAAATTTTGTTTTTGTTCGTCGCCTTGTTTTAAATGTTCATTTTGTCCGCGCCGTTTTACAACCTATATTTGTTTCATATCTTTTACTCATTTGTTGCATATGCTTTATTCATTCATTTGTTTTATCCATGTGCTTATTCGACCTTAATTCTAAACTAAAACATTAAACACGTGGGGAAGCATAAATACATGTTACCCTTACAAACTAAAGAAGAGTATATTTAAATCATTTCTTTGTTTTTTAAATTTTATCAATTTATTTAGGTAATGAGTTACAGAACAGTTATATTTAAGGCCCAAAAATTATATATCTAACATGTCATAACTGGACATTTTAGATGTTGGGGAAGGTAAATATTAAAGAAATATGGCAGCTGGAGGAATTCTACCGAGTTGAAACGAATTTGGAGGATAGTACACCGAAAATAGTTTCATTGGTCTTGTCTTATCTATTTATTTACTTTTTAAATTTCTATTTCATGTTTTTACTTTTTATTTATTTTGTTTCCATAGTTAAGATTTGTTCGCTAATGTGTGTCACGGAGCATTTATATGTAAAGAAGAGAGAATTCGGACGTAATGGTCATTTACTGAGCCTAGCTGAATTCAGCACAAGACCAAAAGTTCTCTCAGTACATTGAAAATCGAACTCTCTAATCATAGTTTACTAGCATCATTTGCTAAGCATTAAACCACTTAAGATGCCTAGAACACGGACCAACTGGACGAATTATTTAATAAAAAATGAAGCGGTAAAGAATGAAGAAAGAAAGAAAAGAGAAATGACGGATATTGTAGAGTAGGCACTTAGAAAAAAAAATTTTAAAGTCAAAGCTAAAAGGAGATATCAAGGAATAAAAACACACAATCAATTTTAGTAGTAGCAAGTCGATTCCTAGCCGATACGTTGCAATTATAATCAAGAGGCAGTAAACGTCCTGCATATAGAAAACGACCGGCCGGTCAGTAGTCAAGATTTTCTCTGTTGTATGATCAAGTAATGTTGTCGTTCGATGATTGTCTCTTCGGAAGGATGTTTTCTGTACGGCGTCAGTAAGAAGAAGAAAGAGACGCTAGAGACACCTTGTCCTGCCTGATCTAATCATTATTGGTAGGATTTCTGTTCTGTTTTTTGTCCTTGTGTGTGTGTGTGTGTGTGTGTGTGTGTGTGTGTGTGTGTGTGTGTGTGTGTGTGTGAAAGAGAGCGATGGTGCTTTGGATACAACAATATTTTTCTTTTTTGGGGAGTAGAGGGGTGCATTTTTATCCTCATATCTTTTTTGTTTTGTTTGTTTTGTTTTTAATCTATTTATATCTTTATTTTTTTCTTTGTGTGTACTCCTGAAGTTTTAATGTTTGTTTTGTTTTGTTTCTGTTTGTTTGCTTTTTTGTTTTTTGTTTTGCTTTTTGTTGTTTTTTTTTTATGCTTTATCATTTCTTGCATATTAACTTCCTGTAATTCTCTGCAATCTTTAGGCTTTCTTTTTACATCCAGCTTATTTTATTTTATTTTATTTTAAATTTATTTTTTTTTTTACTGTTAGTATTTTTCACATTTACTTCTCTTTCCGTTTATCTCAATTTCTCTCTTTAAGACCAAACAATGTAACGATTATTTTTATGGCTCCGTTGTGACGGATCCGCCTAACCTGCTTCTGTGTATCTTTCTCGTTGTGCATATTTTGCTGCACCGCAATATAAGACTCCATACTTTTGTATTCTGTAGTTTTACATATGCATATCTCAATACATGAGTTCAGGAGACATCGGAGTCACAAGGAAGAAGGAAAATAAAAACAAATAAAATTTGAAGAACTGGACTCGCTCAGTGGGGGTGGCCACACTCCAGGACCTTTGTCAAGTTCTGCTCTGTCCCCACTCCCTTCTGGCATGCGAGTTGACTGACTGGTCAATGCTGCTATCTCTAGTAACCGCTGACAAAACTTCCCCCTCTCACACTTAGATTGCGGCTCGAAATCGTCTCTGTTCACCGCCAACTGATTCTAACCAACTGACTGCACCTGCAAGGGCAAATTTTCCCTACTTCTGGTCGCAAGCCATTCATAAGGCTGGACATAAAAATATTGCCAGATTGTATGTCTCCAGGATACTCTAAAAAAGATGCTAATGAAATTTAACTCTTCTAAGTTGCAACTAGAGCGGTCTTCTCAACTGTATCTGACTATCTTTTAGGATCTTCATTCACTTCTCCCGGTTTTTCTCAACTAGCATCAACGCATACATCTAACCATATATCTTGGAGTCAATAGTATCACATGCCTCTACGCCAATACACCACCAAGATCCCTATATATATATATATAGTTGTTTTGCAACAATACACACATATACACACATATGTATCAAACCTTATATTTAGGAGTCCGTAATCTCAAACCGTTCGAAATACTTGCCTTTTTTTGCATAAAGTGAGTATCGCTTCATAAAAACATCTTGATATGTGATACATCTCCTGGGAATATACCACGGATTAAGGGGGTGTCCTCGTGGTGTAATGGTTAAAGCGATGAACTGCGGAATCGTAGTACGCGAGTTCGTACTCCAGTCGCGCTATTACGTTCACTTTCGGGCAAATACCCTTGGGAAAGGTATGAACCCCCTTATTCTCCCTCCAGCTATGGATAAATAGTAGGACGGACTAGGTTCTTCAGCCTTGGTGAGGCAACTAGTCTAGGAGAAGGAAAACTCTGAATTCAAACCTGTTAAACTCCGCTTAAAAATTGACCTTGTGTCATATCCTGCCCGAGCGGAGGGGTTGGTAAATAGTACCACGGATTAAGTTGATAAGAACAGATACTATACTTTAATTCTAGTGTAGCAGAAAGAACTTCGTATTTTTGTTTGGCGCGTAAATTAATTTGACCCTTAGGGTCGACGCATATTTTCACCCAATGAGGATGACCTTTCCTAATCAGCCCGGACCATTTTTCTGGGCTGCACCAAAATTGTGAAAGCCCGCCAAACTACCCCTTCCCCAGAACCTTTCGAAAAAGACAGACGTACTTACTTCCGCTCCCTTCATAGCAGCAGCATCACAACACCACGAGGAAAGCCATCTAATTTATGGACCTCTTGAGTCTACTCTCTTAGACCCAGTTGAATATGAATTCTATGCATGGAATCAGCCACACAGGAAAACCTTTTAAGTCGCCTCCAACTTTTGCTATGTCGACAGTGACGCGTAATACGCTCAGACATCCAGCTACTTCATTCCTGGGTAACATTTTCTGGAGACTTTCATGCTTCTCTCCTACAACAACCAGGACTACACATTCATGGGTGACTACACCATTCCTGTCCTTAACCAGCAAACACGACCTTTGCTACTACACCTATGGCGACCATATCTCATTCAGACATTCAACAATGCCTTAACGTAGCGATGCACATTTCGCTCGGGCATTTAGCTGCTAAAATTTCCAACTCCATAACTATTCCTTCCTTCCTATGAGACTTCCCTTTATTTTCACTGTCATTAAACCTTCATAAAAACTTTTCGATATCTTATTCTCTCCATTTACAACAACATAGTAACAATATTTCCTCGTTAAACTAGCGAAAAGGGCTGCTCTATTGGGGGGGGGGCTCCCCACCAAGCATAAGTTGACTCAAAGTTATTTTTTAGTGTGGGATGTCACACAGGAAGCCTCTCGCAGCAGTACGTTTCAAAATCACTTAAAATTCCGTCGGCATTCCTCTTGGGAACCAGGCAATAAATCTGTGGAACTAAGCGAGAAGCTTTTGGTATATCCTTTCAGGATAGATACCTCACTTTGGTCTAAGCCAAAAAGCTGAGAAGAGATTTATCCACCTCTCCACGAAGGTGAAATGCAACACAAGTATGATATCATCAATAAGGTCTCTGTTGCATATAGAAGACCCAGACTTTGTTGAAATTTGGATAACGTATTTTGCAGCCGTTGCAAGAACAAAGAAACAACGAGACAGCAAAATAAATGGAAGTGAAAACAAAAGCACCAATTTATTTTTGGCAAAAGCCAACTGGGAAGCTATCAGGAAGATTTCGTAGATGACTTATAAAACAGAATTGGAAGAATTGATATCTCACTAAATCAAAGAGATTATTCTAAGGAATGTTTTACCAAGGAAAAGATTGGTCCTTGCCAAATGAACCAAGTTTTTGGCATTAAAACAATAATTCTAGGAAGCCTTTATGAAATTTTCTGCACTGAATACGAGACGCCAGCAGATATTGTTGATTTCTAAGTTTAGGACAAGAATAAATATCTATTTAGGGGAAATTTATTCATCTAAGACTAAGAGAAAATATTTACAATACTTTGCATAGATTTAAAATGTTATAACGGTTATCAGTAAACAAAATAACTTTAGAGGTATGGATTAAAGGTGTTGCGGGGCCGATAAATATATCGATCCCACAAACTTTTGGAATATAAATAATTGACAACGAACTAAGCAAGAATGACAAAAGAAGGTGGTTGTTTCGAAAGGTCAAATTTTATGGCGAATCGTAATCGGAAATCATACGGCGGATGCCGGTTCGTAAAATCCAGGAACTGGTTGTTGGTGCAGGATCTAGTCGCTGGTGCAGGACTGGATTGCTGGTGCAAGAGTGGTAGTGGTTGGTTGTCAGGACTGGTGGTAACTGGTGCAGGACTGGTAGCTGCTGTTGTAGGACTGGTAGCTGCTGTTGCTGGAAGGTAGTCGCTGGTGCAGGAAGGTAGCTGCTGGTCCAGGAAGGTAGTCGCTGGTGCAGGAAAGTAATCGCTGGTGCAGGAAAGTAGTTGCTGCTGCAGGAAGTTACTGCAGCGTGCCATCCCAGAAGTTGCTAGATTTGACTTTCGGAAGTACTCCTGAAAAGTACTGTTAGACTGAGAGGCTGGTAATCGGGACCGCTGCATCGTGCTGTTTCAGTAGGTGTTAGAATAGAATTTCTGAGTTAGACCTGAAAAGGGCTGTTAAGCTGAGAGGCTGGTAGTATTCCTGCGTCGTCTCCTAAGTGGACTCAGGACGTCGGCTAAAGGGGAAACCTAGAGCAGTGCGTCATAGGCAGCTGCTGCTGATAAGGTTTTGGTCATTAAGTTGACCAGGGGAGAATCGGATTCTTTCCTCACCCTTGGCTGACGTCCAACCAAAGCTGTGATATAGCCGCTTTTTATGTATACAGCGTGTTACTACCCTTAGTTGTCTAAGTAGAATGATTTGCTTATTATCACAAAATATTAGTGAGAGATTTCATTCTACTTCGACGAGTTTTTTTTATTACTATATATTTTGTGCGATAGTTGTGAACTATCCTTTGAAAAACCGGCTGAATTTATTATTTTTAAAAGACGGTCTGTATGGAGTCATTTGGTTCCCTAACAACCTGGTCCTAGGTAACTGTTGGCTGACAGCATCAATGACTCATCGCTTCTTGGAAATGGGTTTTCTTTGTTTGTTTTGTGTGTGTTTTGAGTAGCCGGTTGACTACGATAAAGGCACGTGTTTGAGACAAGAAGAAGAATTTATAGAAAAATTCAATAAGGAAAAAAATCAACCCGAGATAATAGACACGTTCATGACAAAGAAAACAATGCAAATATTGTAACTATGATCATGCCGGTTTGTAAATGAAAAAATAGAAATATTAAGAGTATCAAAAAATGAAAGACACTTTAAAAATTGAAACTAAATATCTCTATATTTTGCTTGTCCATGATACTGTAGATTCTTCGCCATACATATTGTGGATTGGTTCTTCTCCCAGATGATTACCGGGTCATATAAGGCTTCATTAAGGTGACATTGAGGATGCTGCCAGCTGTGCTGAACTTATCAATGCCATATATTCCGTTTCAGCTGTAGATAATGCAAAACAGACTTGCTTTTTGCTTCTCCAATTGACAGCCGCTCCACTAAATCTAATTAGATCATCAACCCAATCTGCATCTAAATATCCCATGAAATTGCTTGCCTTCTCCTTGTTATATTATAATTCATAGTTTTGCGTACCAAAATTTATGTTGGTTTATTATTGAAAGGCAAATGAAGTACACGAAGTGAAACGACGCGAACAAAAGAAAATTCAAAACAAAGCAATACAAACAAAATTAAATTTATATATCAAGAAATACATGAAAAAGGAAACATTACAAATATTCTAATATAGTATGTTGAATATTCCTTTGTGTGTGTACTTGTGTGTATTTTACTAACACGAGTCTGTTGAATATTCCTCTGTGTATGTACGTGTATGTATGTGTGTGCTAACACGGATATTATGGGAAAAGACTAAATATTTATAATGTCCTGCAGACTATAAAATGTATGTGGACTAAGTATTTCATGTAAGGTATCGATATATAGAAATATAGCAACGTGTCCTAGAAGGACCGTGTCTTCTCCTATGTTGGTTATTTGTCTCTTTTAGGGTTTGACGAAATTTCTGAGGTCTAACCGAAAAGGCAGAACAAAAAAGAAAAAGGTTGCAGAATGTATATGCACCCATGTTACGCGTATTGAATTGTATTACTAAGTGGAGAGAGAGTGCTGTCTCTGGAAGTCAAAATGTAAGAGAATGAGTTCTTGGAAGACGAGAGTATATCTTGGCAATCCTTGACATGCGGTCGGCTCCAAATGCGCGGGACAAAATCAAAATTGCGGACATAGTTGTGGGCACAAATCACAAGATTTTCCTGACCAATAGGTTCCCGAGACAGATTAGTTTACCGACCGCCGTCATCTTTGTTTCGGGGACAAGTGGTATCACAGCCATTTTAAAATATAAGAGTGTAAATCCTATACACTTCAGTAACGCATAATATGCTTAACAATCTTCTTGTGTTGCATTGTAGATTAGGATTAAAATCTCGCTACATTGCTTCAAATTACTGATTGATGTATTTCTTGATTGAATAGTTTGCTGTCTTTAGTAGTTTTGATTAACTTTTTATCAATTGGAGTTTACCGTTGGTTTTGAATTTTCCATCAGATCTTCTGTGGTATACCTTTGGTTGTCCAACCCATATCTTCCTGGATTCTGGATAAATGATTTTAAAGCTCTACTATTTTCCCCATATCCTTGATGCTTAAACATTCTGAAACTTTCTGAAATTTTTTTCGCGATTTCTTGGATAGGTATCAAAGACTTGCTTACCAGTATACAATAAACAGCAACTATGAACATCTCTCCTCCTAAGAATGGTATAAGGGTAATTTTCTGATTGCTTGAAACGCATCTTTAACATCTTAGTGATTTTTCCAGGCTTTAGTTTACTGACAAGATGTCCTTTATCTTTTATTCCAAATTCTTCTGGTTACTTCTGCTCGCCATTTAGGAAGGCAAAAGTTTTATCCAACTGATATAGCTTTAAGTCATGTTTTGCTGCCAATACAATAACAGTTCGTATTAATTCAAACCTTACAACTAGACAAAAAGTCTCGCCATAGTCAACTCCATACTTTTGATTAAATCCTTTAGTTACCAACATATTGTTCCATGTCTTCGTCAGTATCATATTTCATTTGAACACCCACTTACTATCAATAGCTTTCCGTTCACTGAGTAATTCATCGAGACCCCATATTTTGTTTGTATCCTTTCATCCATTTTCTTTTCACAAGACCGGAGAGTGCTTATTTAATGATTCACTTAATCTGTGGCCAATGTAGATCCACTCCCCATATTGATCTGGACCTTTCCTAATTCTTGGTCTTAGAAATTCTTGAGTTGTCATCATTGTTCTTGTTGATACATTTAACTTCTACAAGAGGTTGATTTTTGACTCTGTTGTATTATTAGTAGTAGCAGCGCCATCCCGTCCTCCTCCTCCTCTCCCGTATCCCTCCTTCCGGTTATGGGCTCATCGTGAATCAGTTCCGGTTTGTAGACTGGGACAATAAAACCTATTCATTCCAGTCTCTTCTCATCTTCATTTAAATCCATCACCATCTACACATCTTAATATTACAACATGGTATCAGAAGTGATTGCAAAAAACTAACAGACAATTACGGTTACAGTAGAAATTCAAAACAAACCGACAAAAGAAGAAAACAAAAAAAAATCGAGTCGTCAAACAGTCTACACACGTGGGAGCACTACTAGGAATTCAAACCAAGTTGTATTAATCACAGTGTAAAGTGAACGTTACGAAATATAATCGTCAACCCGGGAACTCCAATAGTAAACAAATCTACGAAGTTACAGACAGAGAAACAATACATTTAAAAACAACGGAGGAAATACTGTCAAATTAATAGGCATCAAGAACGTACAAGGTAGGCTACTCATTACAATATTTTTATCGTCATTATTATTATTATTATTATAAAATCAAACAACACAAACTATTGCACTGCCACTCATTATAAACCGATACCATACGCCGTTGAGTCAATTTATGAATCAATAATAATGACCGATCCCTTGTTCAAAAAAATAAAAATAAATAAAATACAAGGCAAAGAAAAAAAAAATCAAAAACAAAGTCATTTCATCTAAGGGTGCTAATCACTAATTCTCTTTATTAACAATGGCCTGCCAAATACCTCCCCCCTCTATGGATTGGCAAAGTAACAATTTACCAAAAGATTTTGACAGATTTGTCCGACAGATTATGTTGCATTTTAACGGACCACTCAAGGACATCAGTGGGGAAGTAAAAGTAAATTATCTGTTGCTGTGGTCGGGGATTGAAGGCCAAGACACGTTGAAGTGACACATTTGATTTTGAGGCAAGTGAAGCGCGTAACGTAGAAAAACTACATTAAAAAATTTCGCGCATATATAGAGCCGAAGTCAAACTTTCGCGTCTCGAGATACCAGCTCCTACAGTGCCGGCAACAACCTGACGAACCAGCCCACGCATTTCTGAAGAGGTTAAGGCAAATTATGAAACAATGCGAGTATGATCCACCCGTCGAGAAAACCCTTCTGGTCTACCTTTTCATTTTTTGGCTAAAACTTGTCCTTACTCAAGGAAGGAAATAACCTCAGTATCGCAGAAGCCCTACACGTCGCAGAGACAGAAGAGGCTACATTGAAGCAGGTGGAGACAATACAAAACACACAAAGTGCACCACAGATTCCCGAGGAAAAAACACAAGATTCCCATGCAATGAAGGCTGGGAGAGAGTACTACAACAACAGCTACTTTTGTGACAAAGGCCATTACAGAGGCGAATTCCCGGCAAAAGGAAAAACATATGGGAAGTGCCGGAGGTCAGGGCATTTTGCAGTCGCTTGCCGCACCAGAGACATGAAAGCCTATACTCGTAAACGAGATGGGCCTCCAAGATCAACAAAAACCCCAAGAAATAGAAACGCCCACAATATAACCATACCCAGCGATGAGGAAGATGACCACTCGCCAACAGAGGCATACTTTCATACCATATCTGGACCAAAATCCCATACCCCAGCAGACGCAAGAGATACATATGTATTATATACTCATGTCCAGATTCATGCAGAAAGAATCACAACGACACAACGATAAAGGACGAGCAAAGACTTCTTTAAAAAAATATGTACCTCTCACTTTATTGTAAGGTTTGCGTGTGAGAGGGAGTTGGAGACCGAACAGAACTGCAATATATTGACCCCCGCTCTTATGGCCATCAGCGTTGTGTCTTTCTTGTTCTCCAGTGCTGCTCAACCGGAGCCCCAGGGGCCCAGCTTTCTGCTGCATGATGGCGTTCTTTACCACATCTTGTCACCAACGGGTCTCCAAACTCCATCGGGGGTCCCGAGGGCCCCTTCGGCCGAGTGTGGCTTTCCTTACCACATCTTTCTCCAACTCGTCTGACTTCCTGTCCACACCGAGTTATATAATAGTTCAATCACCCACTCAATCGCCCACTCAATCTTTGGAATGGCATGTTTGATCGTCATCAAGCGGAAAAAACTGTCATGCAGTTCAGAGGTCAGTCTCTTTTCCGGTGCATCAGTCTATGAGTGTATCATGGGTTTTTACCTTGTCCCATTTCGTAAGCCAAATCCGCCTACGCGATTTCTTTCGATTACTGGCCATTGGGATGTGTCACTTCCTTCCGGTGCATCACTTTGAAATGGCATGTTTGGCCGGGTCGAAGGTCAAAATACAACATATGCAGAATTGAGTGTAGGGAACAAAATGTCCCAAATAGAAATAAATGCGAAGGTAGACACAGGTGCTATGAGTAACCTAATTCCTTGGGAATGTTTCAAACAACTCAAGTATGTACACCTTCGAGACACTCCAATCCGACTATTCGCCTTTGGGCGTCCCAATCGACCAAGTGGGCGTGTCAACTAGGCGTCAGATATGGCGATAGATTTACAAGTGCCAACTTCCACGTGGTGAAAAGCATAGGACCCACACTACTCGGCCTCCAGACCTCAAGGAAACTGGGACTAGTGACCCTTAATTTTACAATAGGGACCAATATAGCTGAACAAGATCACACCAGTTCAACTGCAGCAACCCAATCAAAGTTAGTAGGAGACGTGAAAGAAAGAGAGCGCATACTCAAGGAATTTGCTGATGTGTTCAAAGGCATCGGGTGCCAACCAGGGAAGTACAGCATTAAGATTGACCCATCAGTACCCCCAGTAATACACCCAACCTGTCGGGTACCATTGGTACCCGACGGGGTGAGTGTATTACTTGAAAGAGAAATTCAAAGCAGAGCAAGACTCCCTTGTAGACCAGGACATAATAACTCCCGTAACAAAACCGACGTCCTGGGTCAACTCTTTTGTATGCGTCACAAAAACAACGAATCTGTCAGGCTATGCCTGGACCCCAAGGATTTAAACAAGGCAGTGTTGCAGCCACACTTTGTTACACCAACATTTGAGGAAATCATCTCCAGACTTCATGGAGCAAAATGGTTCTCAGTAGCTGATGAGAAATATGGCTACTGGAATATGAAACTGGATGAAAAATCAAGAGAGCTAACAACATTCATCACCCCGGAGGGACGCTATATGTTTAAGCACTTCCCAATGGGAGTCAAGAGTGCCCAAGAGGAATTTCAGCGAGCTATGTTTGAGACCTTTGGGGACATCATGAATGTCCTATCAATATCGGATGACACCGTTATTGTTGGATTTGAGGAGGGTGGCAGCGACCATGACAAGGCACTCAAGGAACTCTTAGAAAATGCTCGGTCTAAGAACTGAAAGTTCAACGCTGACAAATTAGTGGTCCGCGCAAAAGAAATCTCGTTCTTTGGTCATATCATAACAAGGGATGGAGTGAAACCAGACCCAAAGAAGATAGAGGCGATCGTCCAGATGTAGCCACCAAAAGACGAAAAACAACTAGCGAGCTTCCTGGGGCAAGCAAATTACTTAAACAAACTTTCGCCACAGCTAGTAATGCTGACCAAGCCACTTCGAGACCTTCTGTCGACAAAACGCAGTTCATCTGGACAGAACGGGAACAGATAGCATTCAACAGTGTCAAAGAGGAAATAGGAAAAGCAATTGTGCTTAAATATTTTGACCAAAAACCGCCAATCAATATACAAGTAGATGCATCATCAGCCGGACTAAGCGCAACCCTCACCCAAAATGGAATGCCAGTCACTCTAGCAAGCAAAACCCTATCAGGGCCAGAGAGAAGATACTCCAATATAGAACGCGAAATGCTAGCTATGGTTTTTGGATGGGAAAAATTCCATCACTATATATGGGGTCAAGCAGTGACAATACAAACAGATCCCAAACCGCTAGAATCAATAGCCTTAAAGAATCTTGGTAATGCACCACCAAGTTTAGCAAGAATGTTACTTAAAATCCAAGGCTATGACTTCACAGTCTAATACAATCCAGGAAAATCCATCCGGATAACTGACTGCATGTCCTGGGTGTCACCAAGCCCAGGGGAACCAATCAGTGATGTAGACACTAACATCCACCTACTCAACGCACTCCTCAACGCATCCCCAACTCGCCTACAAGATAACAAAGTAAAAACATTCAAAGACCCAGTACTGAAAGAGCTCACCAATACCGTTATGTCTGGATGGCCAGCCGACCGATCCAACTGCCACCCTCATATACAAGTTTTCTGGAACTATAGGAACGAAATTGAGCTCCAGGATGGGATACTCCTTAAAGGCAACAAAATCATTATATCCCTCTCACACCAACCGGACATTCTATAACTACATTCATCCCACCCTAACCCTAACCCTAACAGCAGTTTTCTGGGTAGGTATCAACAAGGACATAGAGGAACTAATCGGAAACAGTTGCACATGCCAGAAGTACCAACCCAGCATCCCATTAGAGACACTACACCAGCATTAGACCCCTTCCTACCCATGGCAGTATGTCAGTACAGACATCTTTACCATAGAAGATAAGGAATTCTTACTAGTGGTAGACCATTACAGCCGCAGCCCCTTCATACGGCGTTTCCACTCGACCACATCAGCCGCAATAATTCGACAAATAAAACTCCTCTTCGAAGAACGAGGCGTTCCAGAGGTAGTATACAGCGACAATGGGCCACAGTATTCCAGTACAGAGTTTATAAACTTAGCCAAATCTTACAACTTCAGGCACATTACCTCGTCACCCAACCACCCCCAATCAAATGGATTAGCGGAGAGGATGATGGGTATCTGTAAGAGGTTATTGATGAAAGCGCGAGAGACGAACACAGACAGCTACCTAGCAATGATGGCTTACAGGGCCGCGCCGCTATCAGCTCAAATCAAATCCCCAGCGGAGTTACTGAATGGAAGACTCATGAGGACCCCACTGGTCTCGAAACAACAACTAGGGGATGAACAAACAAAGGTAGAGAAGAGCAAAGAAGAAACAAAGAAATGGTATGACCGAAAGAATAGCATCAACACCCACAGTTACATACCGGTCAACTGGTTCATGTTCAGCACAAGAGAACCAGGCTCTGGGAACCAGGAAAGATTGTGCAGATTGCTGCAGAACCAAGGTCATACCTGGTAAAACTTGCCAGCAGTGTAATCCATCGCAGAAATTGGCAGTCATTAAGGCCAACAAAGGGCAGAGTAGACAACACGAAGTTCCAGCACCAACTGAAAACATGTTGCGGCACACACCAACTTCCTTACCTTCACACCACTATCCCAGCACAGGACCCAAGGCCAGCCAGTGGTCACCTATCAACCACCAAGCATACATCCACCAATTCCGTCCACACTTGCCAAACCGCGTAGATCCAGTAGGGTGAGCAAATCTATACCGAGGCTTGACCTGTGACATAGAAAACAATGAACTATCCCCCCATCCCCGTAAACCGTTTCAGCCCATTACAGCCCAGTGTACTTCTTCTTCAATAGAGAAGGGGATGTTGTATTATTAGCAGTAGAAGCCCCATCCCGTCCTCCTCCTCCTCTCCCATATCCCTCCTTCCGGTTACGGGCTCACCATAAAGCAGTTCCGGTTTGTAGACTGAGACAATAAAACCTATTCATTCCAGTCTCCAATCATCTTCATTTAAATCCATAACCATCTGCACATCTTAATATTACAACAGACTCCGTCTTTCTTTTGTCCACCAGTTGATTTTGATTAATTTAAGATGACATGGATGCTATGGATGACTCAACTTTTTAGTACTATAAAGTCGTATCCTTCAATATCAATAGCATATCCGAGGAAAATGCTCTTCTTCGCTTTAGGATACATTTTATTTCTTTCATCCTTTGGTATGTAAATATAAGCACTG
The DNA here is from genome assembly GCA_963585895.1 of Sepioteuthis lessoniana. NCBI lineage: Eukaryota > Metazoa > Mollusca > Cephalopoda > Myopsida > Loliginidae > Sepioteuthis > Sepioteuthis lessoniana. The sequence continues at coordinate 51,897 of CAUZXS010001817.1, forward strand.
CATCCAAAAACACGTAAATGTTTCATATTTGGTTTATAGCGTGTCCATATTTCTTACAGTGACATTCTTTGTGCTGTATTTTGGTGCTTCTGTTTCGGACAAATTGATAACGCTTCTGCCCCTCTTATGCAACATCGAATCAGATATTGCTCGTATAGTTTCTATTTATGTTCTATTCGTCCTTTCAACTACCCTGTTATACTCTGGTGTCTTAGGAACACAGTATTCTCACCTTCTTTAAATAAATGTGACTGATTCGGTTCCACCAAATGACTTCATTTCACTCTTTCCACATACATCGCTCTATTCCGAATAGTTCTGTTGATGAACTTCCACGAGATTTCGGAATCGAAGAACGGTGAATGGATCACGTATGGCCAATAAAAGTTCGTTTTTTTTTGTCACATCGGAATCAGAGATGATCTTTTGCTAGTTTCTGCAAATTCTTTGATCCAAGATGACTAAAACGTCGATTCCAAATCTCTTCTTTAGTTTCATTACTTGAAATGTTTGTTGCTGCATGGGCTGCTTCTCGTTTTTTAACATCGTTTAGATAATATAAGTTTCCAATTTTGGTAACCGAAGCAATTATTTTTCGTTTCTAATCCAAAACTTAACAACATGACTCACTGAATATCAATGTCTTTCCAGATTTCGTAGCTTTGGAAACGGTCAATAGATTGTACGATATTTTGGGTACATAGAGAGTGTCATACAATTTTGTTGTTTGATATTCTCACGTTCAGTTCAATCTTTCCTATTCCTAACTGAGTAACCAACGCCAAGTTTTATTTCCTCTGCTACATCTAACTTTCTAAAATTCCTAATTTTTTTCATATCATGACGCATGTAACACGTTACACCAGAATCCACAATCCAATTGCTCTTTTCGCATTATTTGTAAATAGTCCAACAACATAATAATTTTCAGGGCTACTAGATTTTTTTTTTAATTCCATCGTAATGTGAGCTTTCCTTTTTTAGTAGTTCCTTTTAACATTCGTCTCCTTCGTATGTTTGCTGCAACCTGTTCACAAACAGATCGGATTACTCGTTCGCCCTAGAAAAATTACATCCGGGTACGGCCGGAAATGACAAAGCCCTTTTTATGACCTTGACCTGCCGTCACAGCTTAAAAAGGGATAAATTAAATTTAACAATATTTACAAAACACTTCTGCCAGAAATAACTCTATAAAATGGAATTAATTATCTTCGCTAGCCTATATCAGGCTAAAGAAGTATTTTATTTCTACATCCATTTTTTATAGAAGAACTTTCTATTTACGTGTCCAGCAGAAATGGTGTTGTCTTCCCTTCATTTGAACAAGACTTCGGCGGCGAGAAATTCGGAAGTCCCTGGACGCTCTCAGGAGACGCCCTCAGAGCGGGCTCCGAAAGGTTGAAAGGTGGTTGCATTCGCCTTTCCCATCACATTGATATGCGCAAAAGGTCCTTTTAAGGGCCATTAGAGGTCTCCTTCTGCAGGTCGGAGCATCTGTAACGGTCCTTACCGACCAGTCGAAGTAGACGGTCTGAAGGCAAACACGCAGAGGACTCTAAGACCATCCGCTCTTAACCATTTCGATCGGTTCCGCTCGTCCGTTTGGCTGCGCAGTGCTAAAGGCACGGGTTAGCCTTTAGCTACCGCTTCGCTATCTGCGCAGCACTAAGATAACGCCAATCTTAGCCGTGGCCTCCTGGCCTGTTCGCTCGACAATGCAGAGCTTTGGCACCGCAAAGCCCTAGTTATCGTCCCGATACGTCCGCACAGCCATAGCTACCATCCCGACTGTCCGCACAGCTTTGGCACGACACAGCCATAGCTACCGTCTCCAAGTTATCTGCACAGCTTTGGCGCGGCAAAGCCATAGCTACCGTCAACGATATGCCTACACAGGTAGGGGCACGACAAAGCCCTAGCTTCACCGATTCACTAGCTCGACTTCGTACGTGCTAATGCCTGGCAAATCTTAGCCACGGTTTCCCCGTCCGTTCACTTGGTCTGTAGTACTAAGACACGGCTCAGTCTTAGTCACCAGCTCGCTCGACTTTACACGACCAAGCTGCCAACACCGACTTTGACCACGACGCTCCAGCAATGCAGCATCCAGTCCACGTAACGACTCGCTGTTACGGACTGCTCTAGCATTGCAACAATTAGCCTATGTACGACTCACTGTACGGGCAAGCAACCAGATTGACACCCCCCCGGTTAACCAAACGTACTGTCAAAACCGGGACATCGATTTACCAACAACGATCGACCTCAGCTACCCGCAACGATCGCCCAGCTGCATTCAAACGACTCGACCGACCTCAGCTACTCGCAACGATCGTCCAACTGCATCCAACGACTCGACCAACCTCAGCTACCAGCAACGATCGTCCAGCTGCATTCTACGACTCAACCGACAGCCACCCGCATCAAACATCTAGCTGTATCTCCACGACTCGACCTACGCCAGCTACCCTCATCGAACATCCAGCTGCGCACATCTACGACTCGACCATTCCAGCGATCGATATCACCCATCTAGCTGAAGACCCAAATACAACCGCCACGGACTTTACATACACGTTTGTAAATCTGACAATAAATCTGACAATTACCTCGCCTTTGTTTCCTTCATTGTCTTTGGCTGTCATTACTCGCACGCATTAAACTTAAAAAAAATTGGCGGGGTCGACATGCTTATCAGCTCCGCAACATGTTCATCAAGTAATCGACAGTCACGTTTTATGTGACATATTTCCTACAGTGATACATTTACTGATATGTTTTGACGGCATAGCTTTCGATTCGGCAGAACTAGTTTCTTTTTCTTTAACTTTGATTCTTCGTTCAGTTATCAATACCTACTTGGGCACAAGGGAGAGTCTTCGTGGCGAAATGGCTAAAGTGTAAGTAAGCAAGTTCGAACTCCAGCTGCACAACTACGTTCACTTTCGAACTAATACCCTGGGAAAAGGAACCCCTTTATCTCCACAGCTATGGGTTAAATAGTATTACTACTGTTTTTCTACAAGGATTAATTTGGCATTAAAATAACGAAAATTGGTATGTCATTAAAAAAGAAACCAAATAAAGCCACTTGGGCACATCTTGATACTTCGAGTGCTCTCACCAAAATTCTATAAGAATTTGGAACGTTAGCTAAGAAATGTACGACTCGCTCCTCCTGGAATCACCGATAAGTGTCAACTCTTTGAATATTTCCGTCATTGCCTTAATATGTTTAGGAACAGTCACATTCTTTCAAAGCTAACTTATTCGTCACGTCTTCCCACCGCACGAAATTAGACTTCGGCCTAGATTTGTTCTTTGACCACATTTCAAACGAGACCACAGAAATCAGATATGGATTGTATCTTTATTCATTTTACTTAAAATGTTTTTGTTTTATTTTATTCATTGTACTTCATTCTATCGTTTCTTCCAGTCTCTTTTTTATCATTTTATTATCTATTTTTATTTTTTATTTTTTATCTTTTTTCTTTTTTTACGTTTTCATATTTATTTCTTTTTGTCTTTATTGTCTATCAAAACTCAATCCACCGGCTTCGTATGACAAGCTTCTGGAAAACATTAAACAAGTACATCAACACACACACACACACACACAAATATGGAAAGGCAAGTTTATAAGCCTATAAGACGTGCTGTCAGACGTGGAAGAAAAAGCAAGTCCCCTTGATGGTTGTAGGAGGGAACTCGTCAATGTGTTGTGGAGAGAGCGTGGTCCAAATTGGCATCGGCAATGGACCTTCAGTCGCCGTACGAGCCCTGGTTGTAGATGAGGCGCTGTTTGGATACGATCTGCTACTCGGGCTAAATGCGATCAGGCAACTTGGTGGAATGACTATGTCTGCCACCGGCGAAGTGAAATTTCCTCAGCGTGAAAGACTGATGTGTGCTGCTATTACCCTCGACGAGCCTGATTTTCACGCTAAATACAACGAGACCAAGCGCGTATGGACCGCATCTTGGAAATGGGCCGGTGACCAGCCACCTGTGTCTTTGAAAAACAGGCTTTCAGAATACCCTGCCCCTAAGCGACTTCGAGGTGAATATGAGCGGGAGTTGCTGGCCTGGATTCAAAACGGTTGGCTGATTCCGTACCCGGAGAGCGACCTTGGCCCTCCTAAAGGCCTGATACCATTAATGGCCATATTACAGGAAAGTAAACAGAAGGTCCGGCCAGTTATGGACTATCGCGAGTTGAATGAGCACGTGAACGCGTATACGGCGAATGCAGACGTATGTGCTCAAACCATGCGGGAATGGCGACGGCAGGGGCCAAAAGCCGCCATAGTGGACCTACGCCGGGCATATCTGCAGATCCACGTTGACAAGTCATTGTGGCCGTTCCAAACGGTGAAAATTAAAGGGCAGAGGTACTGCCTCACCCGCTTGGGGTTCGGGCTCAATGTAGCTCCCCAGATTATGCGGGCCATTGTAAAATCTGTGATCGGGCAAGATGACACCGTCAGTCGCGCTACCTCTTCGTATGTCGATGACATATTTGTTAACGAAAGTGTGTGTTCGGCGGCGCAAGTGAAGACGCATCTTGAACGATTTGGGCTGACTTGTAAGAGTCTGGAACAACTAAGTAGTGGCGCTCGAGTGTTGGGCGTATACGTCTGGGAGGAGTGCGGCAAGCTTAGATGGCGACGCGACGGCGAGCGTACGAAGGTCCCCAATGTACTCACGCGTCGTGCCGTTTTTTCTGTGTGTGGGCGGCTGACCGGGCATTTTCCAGTGTGCGGCTGGCTCCGTGTTGCAGCTGCGTTCGTGAAACGGAGAGCCAACGCTGTGACAACCGGATGGGACGACGAAACACGAGACCCCATGTTGCATCGGATGCTTGACGAAATTATGATGAGATTGTCACAAACTGATCCAGCACACGGTAACTGGTGCGCGGATGGTCAGGAAGTCACTGTGTGGGTGGATGCCAGCTCCCTGGCCACCGGGGTGGCTATTGAATATGACGGAGCCATCATTGAAGACGCAAGTTGGCTACGACCGGTGCACGCAGATAAGCACATCAACCTGGCGGAGCTTGACGCAGTGTTGAAGGGCATTACTCTGGCACTGCACTGGAAGGCGAGTGTGATTCACCTGCGAACAGACTCGGCCTGCGTGCACCGGTGGATTTCGGACACCCTGTCCGGGAAAGCAAGGGTGCGGACTAAGGCGGCGTCGGAGATGTTAATAAGACGGCGACTGAGTACGCTCCAAGAATTAGCGGCGGAGTATAGACTGACAATCGACGTGGCACTCGTCAAATCCCAGGCGAACCGAGCCGATCCACTCACTAGAGTGCCCCAACGGTGGCTGGATGCACTTCGGAAAGAAGCGGAACCCATCGAGCCAATATGCGCCGCATCTATGGGTGAGCTGGATCTCGCTCGCATTCGGACCATTCACCGATCTTGTGGGCACCCTGGCGTAAAGCGCACACTCTACTTCGTGAAACTGGTGAGTCCAGAGGTCTCTAAGGCAGCTATTTGGAGGCCGTTATCATGCCAAGATGCTGCCAGCATTGTTAGGCAGTTGGAGACCGTGTTTTGCGAGAGGGGGGCGCCTGTTGAGCTTCTCACAGATAATGCCACGGCCTTTAGCGGGGAGGCGTTCTCTAGATTCGCCGAGCGCTGGGGCGTTCGAATGAGATTCCGATGCACATACGTACCGGCTGGCAACGGGATCGTGGAGAGATCTCACCGCACAATAAAGCGCATTGCCGCAAGAACACGGTGCTCAGTGATGGAGGCTGTATACTGGTACAATGTGACTCCCAAAGATGATGCGTCGGCGTCAACTGCACCAGCAAACCTAATATACTCATATACAGCCCGTATAAGAGGTGTTGATGTCACGTTACCACCGGAGGATGCTGGACCCAGCAGGTACAAGGTAGGGGATAATGTTTGGGTGAAACTCCCTCATGGACGATGTACAACCCAGTTCGGAAAGGGAACAATTACAGGTGTGTACAGCCCACATTCGGTCCTTGTTGACGGGACACCGCGCCACGTAAAGGATGTTCGTCCATTGCGAGGCGCAGACGCCACTAATTGCAGCATCACTTCCTCTGAAGATGAAGTGCCGATGCTGTATTTACCGCGGGGTGATCCCGCAGCATCTGAAAGCGACTACAGCGACCGTGGTCAACATGGGCCCGGAGACACGTCCGAGGACGACGACGTGGTCGAAAGCGTTCCGCTCAGACGAAGCAGCAGACGCAAAAGACCTGCTCCGCGCTGTACGTTGTGTGATTCCCAAATCAGGGAGGAGTGTAAAGGTAACGTACCTGGGCATTCGAAGCGCGCACGAACGTGTCTGGCTTGTCGAAGAGAAACCGATATGGCTGCCGCGAGCATATTTGACGAGGGGAGATCTCGAACCAGCGAGAGGTAATGTACACGTATGCAAATTAGTGCGAGAGCTTACGAACATACAAATACGCACAGTAACGGTTGAAAGGAGATGGATTCTAAGTGCAGTTGCCTGACGAACGCGTTACAACTCAACGAACGAACGAACGTAGGAAGGAAGGAAGGAAGGAAGGAGAACTAGGGAGAAAGCGAGAGAGAAGGAACAGCTACCGAGAGAGGGAGAGAGCGCTCAACTCAATACGCCCTGAAACCAACAATAGTGGTCTCCGTTGGATTGATACAAGAAGCAGTTTTTCTATTGCCGTTTACGCCCGCTCTGGACAACACTTGCCGTGAACGTCATCAGCACATTTGATTGAACACAAGTTCAGGAACACCAAAAGCTCTATAAGTATCACAAACAAATCTTCTTCACTTAACCCACCACAAAATTTTAAATGATCCTCTGAATCTTGGAAAGTCAACATCGAGTACTTTTTTTCTGAGATAAACGACAATGATATTCTTTTTCGTCTTAAGAGATGATACGCCATTTTGTTTATCAAATAATAAATAATTTTGATCTATGTACGATGGTTTTGAATATTCAACTATGTCATTTAGTGAATTTGTTCTTTTTTTCTCATTTTGTTCAGTATGTAAATTAGTTGAAAACTCACTCGCAGGTTGCTATTTTTAGCAAATAATACCAAACTTTGTTTTTGTGTGATATTATAAATCATCGCATACGATTTATTAACGTGGTAGTCATTGCTAGTACTACAAAAATGATTTTTTAAGTCTTGGTTTCATAGTGACATGAAAAAGTCATACGACAAAAAGCCATGGAAAAAGATTATAATTTTAGTTTTTAGCTTCTGAAAGAACAATATTCGCTTTAACTGATCCGACGGACACAAAGAAAGGGTCTAGTCAAGCATGATTTTTACCTCGTAAATCGAACCCTCTACCGTTTCTGTTGACATGCGTCCGTTTGGGAAAACGTGTGCATTGTCTCTGTCACTTTTCTGCAATTAGGACTCTGAAGCAAAATTAGGGCTCGTCGGCAGATTTATTAACCACCCAGAAAAGGTAAAACGAAAACGCAATAAAATACAGTTTAACAAACACGAGTGTGGAATAATGTACAGAAACGTTGGCCGGAGCTGGAAATTTAATATAAAGAAACAGACTTGCGAAAGCAGAGAAGCAGGTGGAAATTAAGATTGTGACAGAGAGAACTTCCCCCACCCCCACCCCCAGTGGATTAATTAATAAACGATTCTAAGGGATTTGTTAATTAAATGGATGAAAGGATGGATTTGGAAATAAGTTTGTTTTTTTGTTAATACAGGGAGAAAATTCCTCTACTTTTTTTTATCTATCATTTTATTTTCTATCTTTTTTTTTTTTCTTTGACAGACGTCCTGAAATTGAGGCTTTAGTGAGTAAGGTGATGGTTCGAGGAGTGAAGAGATAGATTCGTTGAGTGAACCTTGTGATAAAAGGGGTAATGAACTCTGTGTGGTCTAGATAGGAAAAGTTCAAGCCACGGACTGAGACGGCATAAGTGGATTTCTTCTGTTTCAAGGGTTTCTTGTCGGGCGAAAATTTAGTATCTCTTAAAAAGACCGACCATCTGTGGAGTTTTAAAATTTCGGTCAACCGGGCAATTTACATATCATTATTCATGGGCCTACCCGGGGATTGTCGAGACCCCACCCCCAGTTTATATAAGCAGTGCGCAGCGCCGATTTACCAGTGAGAGAGAAGAGAAGAGACTAGGGCAGACTGGAGACTGGAGACCGGAGACGAGAAGCCAAGAATAGTCCAGAACTGAGAGTTCGAAGCAAAAGTTCGATAAGACCGGATGACTCTGTGAATTGTGCCTAGTTCGATTATAACCAATCGTTAAACACGGAACATCGCGAATTCTCAATCGTTAAGTCAACAAAAGCCGAGATAAACAATTCTTTTTAAATCACCAAGAAACGATAATTGTCTCCCTTGCGTCTTCTGTTTGATCTCTCTGTCACATTCCCAAACGAACGGATAAGTTTCGTGTGACCTTTTACTTCTTTTTATATTCTACACATTTATGTAAATACTTCTATAGCTAAATAAAGACAATAACTTTGAGAAAATTGTATTATACAAAAATCGAAAGCGTTGATTTTCTTGTGTGTGTGTGTGTGTGTGTGTGTGTGTGTGTGTGTGTGTGTGTGTGTGTGTGTGTGTGTGTGTGTGTGTGAGTGTTTTTGTGAACCGCGACAGGAACTATTTTCTCCCCAAACAGCTATTCGGATAAAAAAATTCACAACGTGGTGAATGGTGGCAGTTATCTCAGATTAACAAGGAGAGCCGAGGGATCTGAGTACGGTGAAAACTCCCAGGCTAAGCTAGACATATCGGCAAGGGCTGGATCCTAATGTCAGATGATTAAATGCCTCGAGATAACACCAGACTCGCAGAAATATAGAAGTGAGTGGAAACCAAAGGTGATTTGGCCTTGTACGCGAAAACAAGAAGAGTTAAGAAACAGATTCACTGAAGTTGAAAGTGAGTAGAACTAAAGATTGGTTCCTTGAGAAGGTCCTGAAGTCGAGAAACGTGTAGAAGCCGAAATTATTGAATGCTTTGAGCTGGCCCTGTACCAGTCTCGCGAAAGCAGAACGAAGGAGTTGTGGTTCACTGAAGATTCGTATCTCGACCTATGAAGTTCATCTTAGCCGTCTTCGACTTTCTCCTTCACTCCACTATTTCGTTCATTTCGAGTAATAAAAAAAAAATAAGAAAAGAAGCTGATTATATTTTTATACATAAGCGTTATTGTCTTCATTTGCTGCACTCTATTTAGGTAGGAATCGATAATTCTAATTAACATTTCTCTGTTATATCAAAAATCTTGATGTTTAGCACGAAAGCAGACACCACACGGTAATCATTCAGTTGCAACTTGGACCGGAAACTGCCTTATTATCTATGTTAGAGCATTGTAAATGTATTGCTCAAATAAAAATATCACTGTGGTATACTGCTTTTGCTGGGTTTTAGTAATATACAGATATGGGATTGTTTTATATCTTTTTCTAAAAATGATATTTTTAGACAGACTGGACTATCAATTGCATAAAACAGTGAAACTCACTTTTGAATTAAGTGAGTTCCGATGAGAAATGATTGTGTTTTCTTCTTAGAAAGTTCCTTGGATTTTTAGTAAACATTAAAACCTCTTGTTGGCATGGGCCTTCCCATTATAAATAAGAGCATTCCTTGAAATTTTTCAAGTTTCCACTGTGAAAAGAAAAGCCTTCCGAAAATTTATTTAAGTATCTAATGAAAGACCTAAAAGTACATATCTTCTTACAATGCCAAATATAATCAAAGTAGCAAAATTAATTTAATTAAAAGTAACAAGCTAAATAATATTCTTTTATGCGCGATATTTTCTTCAACCAGATATAGCGTTATATTTCCAGGTACATTGACAAGTAAATTAATTGGCAAAAGCCAGTTATTTCGATTTGTTTGACTCAGCGTTTAATGATACATGACGATGGCCAGACTAATGACGCTCTTTTGCTCATGTTCAACGCTTACTACATCAAATTCCTAACATTGTAATTCGTGTACAATCATCTCAGAAATAGTCAAAACAGGTTAAATGTAACAATTGTTGACTGTTTTTAACATAGCCAGCCGTTGGAGTTACGGTAACATTTTGCAGGAGCCCCAGATTAATAGCCCAGGTTTGCAGAATTTTAAAGTTTATTATAGATTTCATTTCCATGGTAGAAAAGAAAGTAATCAAAATGTGTACTTAAAGTGCAGGTTAAAGGCTCAAAGGGAATTAAACACATTTTAATATAAAATTGCATTTATGTCTGTCTAGATAAAGAAAATGTATAATTACCTTTGAAAAGTAAATTGTTATAAAACCACATTTTTTAAATTTTTATTTTTAGGAAAAAACATTCAAAATGTAAGTGAACAGCGTTGTTGGGAATAAATACCCTTTTAGGGTGGGGAATAACTTTGTATCGTTGCTTTTATTGCACAAAGTTATCTTTCTCACTTTATTTCATAGGTCTACATTTTAAAAGCTTCTACACATACAGGGTGCGATGGATGAATTGTCGTCTTGACTCGATCAACTCATCATTTTTCTGATAACAACATTATGATTGCTGCCATGAAAAAGTGTGTCAGCTCTGCAGGTCAGATGTTTATGAGCGTAGCATTCAGTTTTTGTTCATTAATAGTAAAAATGCATAATCAATGATAGTGACCGCTTAAAAAAGTAGTGTCTTGTAGTTGAAATTTGGCTCTATTGTGCTTCCTGAATCGTTTGTAATTTCCATGGAAATAAATTTGAGGCATTACATCCTGAACTCTCCGTTATACTGTCACTAAAGACTCGGTGCTTTGAAAACGTCGTTAGTTCGCTAGCAAGAAAATTATAGCTGTAACCAGATAGATCCAGGATCATCGCATGAATTCCCTCGTGTACAGTGTTATGTTACGTGATCACAATAATGTAATCAGGTCATCAATTAACGATCAACAAATCAATGTTGACCAAGTTACTAAGAATCAACTCAGTTGAGAAATCTTGGATTGTTACAAGAGTGTTTGGTTGAGTGAATCTAGACAATAGAACGCAAGATCAAATTCTGTGTCAAACTTCAGGACAATACAATAGAAATATTTAACAAGTTAAGACAGGCTCATGGCGATCAAGTTCTGTCTTGGACGTGGGATTCTCAGAGGTAGAAGTCATTTTTGGATGGTCGAGTAACTGATGAAGAGGAACCTTGTTATGGTCGACTTATTTCACAAACTGAGGAAAATGCGACAAAAGCGAGAAATTTCATCAGATCTGAACGACGTTTGACGGTGAAAATGACTGATAATGAATTAAATTTATAAGCTGATTTTCAGTCAGAACCACCCATCTGAAAAAATTTAGTCTAATTATTTAACCAACCAATCCTCCGTGGGTAGGATACGACACAAAGTCAGTTTTAAAACGAAGTACAGCTGGTTTGAATTCAGAATTTTACTTCTACTAGAGTGGTGGTCGTGTCAACTTTAAAGAACCCAAACTACTCTACTATTTACACATAGTTGGAGGGAGAAGACAAGGATTTATGTTTTTTTCGAAAACATTAGAGCGAAGTGAAACGCAAACGGCTTTGTCTAGGGTTTGAATTCTAGTCACTGTGTTAATTTCCCGCGACATAACGAATGGAAGAACCACAATACTTAGTTATATAAATATGACTCTATTCTTCTTGGGGTTAAAGCTTCTGTAGCATGTGAGAGATAGACGGACGGAGAGAGACAATGACAGACGGCCATACCACGCTGTGTTATCTTCAAGGCCCCATTTAGCACTTCTGCTTCTCGGCCGGAAGGAGAACTCAACCAGAGACTTGCTGTGAGTCACTGGCCCAGAGGAACGTTCTCAGTGACTGCAAGCTAGCACTGGCTCAAGACTCACACTGACTCCAACTGACTCAGACCCTCACATGGTCATATATCATTTCATTACGCCCACGATTTCCAATCAACCACGTGACTGTTTCCGCTTATTTACACTGGTCCGTCCTGTTCAGAGAAATCCCTTGTGATAATTTCCGAATTCCTCCGTGGTCACCATTTGAGAATATATAACAGATAGTGATGAAACAGACGAAAACAGTGTCAGTTCAAGACTTCCAGCACTTTTTCCAGAGGTGAGAACAACGTGTTCGTCAGTGTTCGTCAGTATACGACTTTTGAAGGAGATAAAGTTGATCTGTTATCAAGTTGATGATAGAGTTTTTACATTCTTATCTCATAACATGATAGAACTACTTTGTACAATGTACATGAAGAAATAACACCATTCCAGATGAGAAGACGTTTAGAAGTTTACATGTACCACAAGGGAGCTTTTCTTCACAAGTAACAGCAAACAGTGCTAATCGATAAAGACAAAGTAGACCCTCTGAAATCTCAAAATAACAATCTTATACCCATAAAGTTTAAGAAATTTGAGTTAAGCACAAAAGAGTTTTTGCCTCCCGCACTGGTCGCTAATGGGTGGAAGGTGCGAGAGGAACTTCCCGCTAGAATACCGACTGGCGCGAATTCGGCCTTTTTCGAATTGACCGACATGCGAGACTAACGTTTTCTTTGTGGGTCATCTGCAAGGCAAAAAGAGGTAAGCACGTGGATTCTCTTAATTAACTCGATTCAAATCATCAATGATATTTCACTTTCGTGGTGTGTTTCCTTTTTTGGAACATTAATGAGTACATTTGTTTTGTTTCAGTTTTCACGTTGAGGAATGTACGTATCGTAGTCAACCGACTACTCATAATCCAAACAAAAACAAAACAAACAAACCCCATTCAAAGAAGTGATGAGTCATGATGTCGGCAGCCAAAAGTATTTAGGAACAAGTCGTTAAGGGACTAAATCGCTCCGCACAGAATGTTTTTTCTTTAAATATTAAATTCAGCCTGTCTTTCTAAGGACTAATGGACAAAATAGGTAGTATTTAAAAACACATGGTCGAATTAGAATGAAGTTTCTCACTATAATATAGTAATAATAAGCAAGGTCATCCAACATAGACCACTTAGCATAGTAGCACAGAGTAACTATAAAAGCAGCGGTATCAAACCGGGGCAAATCAGTTACCCTGTCCTTTTATTCCTGGAAGCATTACCAAGGGTGGGATCACATTACCGAAGAAAGATGGCGGACTCGTTCGGGGGGGGGGAGCTAGATAATTACAGGGCCATAACTCTGCTTAACACAGAGTTAAAGATTTTGGCCAGGGTCTTGGTGAACAGTTTGCAGCATGTCATTAATGACCTGATCGATCCTGAGCAGAACTACGCTGTGAAGGGAAGATCGATCGAAGACAACTTGCATTTGGTGCGCCAGATCCTAGAGGGAACAGAAGACGACACTGAAGCCACGCTGACCAATTTAGATCAATCCAAGGCCTTTGATAGAGTGGACCACGGGTTTTTGCGACGGTTTTGGAGACCGCCGGATTCAAACCGGAGTTCTGCAAATGGATCAGCATGCTGTACCACAACCCATAGGCGGTGGTGCAGATGAACGGAAGGCTTTCGCGATCGAGCGATCGGTCCGGCAGGGCTTCCCCTTCTTCCCTCTTTCCTATATCCTAGCTTTGGAGACCCTGCTCCGTAGGCTTAGGGATGAGGGGGCACGTCCGGCTCTACGCGGAATCACGCTAACCGGCAGCGTCCGAGCAAAGATTTCTGCGTTCGCCGATGACATCACTGTTTTTGTGTCTCACCGTCTGGACATAGTAGCAGTGAAGATGGTGGTCGATTGGTACGAAAAGGTGGCAGGTGCCACGGTCAAGAGCAAAGTTTTGCGGTTGGGTGCCTGGAAGGAGGGCGCCCCCCTACCAGGGCCCTTCCGCTGGAGTGACGGACCCGTCCGCATCCTCGGGTTGTGGTTTGGACCCGGCTTCCAGCTGGAGCGAAATTGGTTGGAAGTACGGGCTAAGGTAGAAGTGGAGGTGGCCATCTGGCTTCGAAGACGGTTGTCCTTGAAGGGCAGGGTGGAGGTGTGTGCCGTGTACATCTTCCCCTTAATTCTTTACTGTTTGTACTCCCTCTGCCTAAGGATCATCGGGTGGCGCTGGAAACAGTCCTTTTTCAATCTCCTTTGGAAAGGCCGAAGCCCGTTGGTCCGTAGACAGGTCTGCTGTCAAGGTCCTCACGATTGGGAACCTGGGGATGTCGGATCTCGAGAGCCACTGGCTCGCCAAGAGACTGGCTTACCTAGGCCAGTCGTTCACGACTAACGCGGTGTGGGGCCTTAAGGTGAGATGTGTCTTTCCTCGCCTGAGGTCGATTCCCGAGGCTGAAAGCCGTCCTAGGCCGAAGGATGAAGCACCGTTCGTCCAAAAGTGTCGCAGGGCTATTCGAAACCTACCTCGGTCCAGTGACTTTTCTCAGTCTCGGAAGGAGCTGTATGGAGGGTTAGTGACGGGTTCCGTTTCGGATCCTCTGGTAAAACGGCTCGGCTGGTCGATGGAGGAGATTCGCTCTCAGTGGAATTGGGCGCTAGGCTCGAGCTTCTTGAACCACTCCGAGTTCTCGCTCACCTGGCGGCTTCCTCGAAATGCGTTGTCCTTCAACGACTGGGCTTACAGAGAGTGCTTGGCAGACATGCCCGATTGCCTCTTCTGCAGCAGTGGTCTAGAGGAAACGGCTTTGCGCGCCTTCTACTACTGCTAGCAGTTCGCCCGTTCTGGAGTCAGGTCGGAGAGTGAACGGCTCGCATCAGCCCTAGACAGTTCGTGCTGCTCGATGTTGGGTATGTTTTGGACAATGTTGGCCCTCCATTTCAGGGTGAGAAGCGTGTGGTGTTTCTCGTGATCCTAGCAGTGGCTATAATGGTGATTTGGCAGACGTGAAACAAGGAATTGTATGAGGGTGCAAACTTTTCTCATCGTGATCTGATCTTATTCTTCAGGCATCAGCTTAGGGTCAAGATTAGATGCGATAGAAAACGCTTGGATCGCATAACATTCAGCAAAAGGTGGGTGCATGCATCAAGCCTGGTCGTATGTGAGGAGGCAACGTTGGAGTCATCCTTCCCGCCTCTGCCTGCGCATGGCGACGATGGTCCGGGTCCTTCGGGACCCCATCCCGTGTAAGTTGGAACTTTAGTACTTCTTAGTCTTCTTGACCCCCCTAGTTAGTTGTGTGAGGTGTGACATTGTCCCTATCAGTTAGATGTTAGTTCCTTCAAGATCTTTCCCCTTTCTCTATTCTTTTTTCTCCCCTAACCCCTTGCCAGCCCCCAGCTTCTTTTGAGGATCTTGACCACACATTACTGTATTTCATGTTGTCCCCTTTCCGTTTGTTCTTTTATCCCGATTAGTTTTTAGACCCCTTCCCCATAGGGATAGCTCGGCTTGTTTTTGGTCCATTATGAGCACCAAAAAACAGTCGACTCTCCACATCATAGAAGGGGGGATGGGAGGGAAACCAAACGGGGTTTATTTTTCGTTTACTCGGGGTTTTTTCTCCAATCCCTCATGTTTCTTCCATTGTATATATGTCATTTCATTTCATCAGGGTTTTAAGTAGGTTCGTTCATTGAGCGAATGTTGCATTTTGGTGGTTGCTGCGCGTCTAGTGATGTAAGAGAGATTTTATTGTGCAAAAAGTATGGATGACGAATGAGGGCGATGATTGTGACTAGCTGGGGCTCCATAGAATAACACAGTAATTCGCCCCCCCCCCAATTTTTGGGCCTTGTGCTCACTTGAAACATGTATATATTTTATGTGTTTTTAGAAATAAATCAGTTGCCCCGTCCTTTTCTTTCGATTCGGACGTCAACTCTTATCCCTCTAGACTGCTTTGTTTTTTCATTGACTGTTAATTGAGTTTTCTTTGCATGTTTTTGAAGTGATATTGTCTTGCTCTTTATTTTACCATTTTTTCTTGCGTTTGACTTCCCCTACTGAAGAAGTTTACAAGGTCATACCCCTTGACAGCATTAATGAAGCCCTCCTAAAACAGCTGGAAGAACGAGGGGAACCGGAGAGCGAATCCCAAAACACGCCGTTGACCAGTTTAATTGGGTCGAATTGGCCATCACTACCGGTCCGCTCTGAGTCAGAAAGCCCAATTCAGCCGGGACAAAAGTCCAACAACCTAAGTCCAACCAAAACGCTGTGGAAGGTTCAGCAGAGAGGTCCAGATGATTATGAAAGGGACAGACTGGGCAAGTACGCCGAATATTTCAAAGGCAATGAAATCTTGCCCATCCCCAAAATAGTCCAGAAACTTGAACCAAGGATTCTCTCGCTGGTCGTTACCGACATTAAAACAAGACGGCTGGTTGGCCTCAAGAAGGAGGAATTCGAGGACTTACTTCGTAAAGCAGGCGTCCCTTGATAATATTTCTGCCCTAGGAGCTTTGAAACGTGGCACGTCTTGCTACCCTCTGAGGAACAGGCTGCCAAAGCGGCGGCAAGCAACATCACAACAAAATTTTTCCGGCTGCAGCCGGAATATAAAGGAACCCGTAGGATTCGAGTGACGGTGTGTAACATCCCGGCATTCATCACTGGGGGGGGCCTCTTACCTCAGTGCACATGGCCGTGTCGAGGAAATAAACTTCCTTATATCTACCGCCGGGACGGCCTACGGGGACTATACATTCTGGCTATGCTTGACAAAGGAGGGTTTTCAGGCCATCCCCGAGACGATCGTCAGCAGAGACAGGCAAATGGTGGTGGTGGTGGTGGTGGTGGAAGGAAGACGACCGCACTGTTGTGGTTGCAAACAGCTTGGACACATTGCCAAGTTTTGCGCCCCAAAAAACCAACGGAACGATACTACCGCTGCCACCATCGCAGCCACTACAGTCACCACCGCCAGTAATCAATCAACCAAGGGGACGGAAGGAAAAAATACGGGCCAGGTTCAGTCCAAAACCAATGATCAACCTAAGGCTGACGAAGGCTGGACCGAAGTGACCTGGAAGAAAAGAACCCCCCACCAAAAAAAAAAAAAAAAACAGGAGAAACCAGTCCAGCTGCCACTTCTCCCTTAAAGAAACCGGAAGCGGCTCCAGCACCAGACTTAAGACCAGCAACGGAACTAGCAACACCAGAAATTCCACTACTAACGTAGGCACCAGCGTCAGCTTCAGCCTCAGAATCGTCACCAGCGACACCAGCATCACCAACGACTAAGGCTTCTTCCAAAAAGAAGTCAAAGCCAGAACAAGATCCACTACCACCGGAAGCACCGATGGATATGACTGTCAACCTAAAAAGGAGAAGGAACAGCAGAGAAGGGGCCTCCAAAAAAATGTGCACCTTCTCGTCAAGACCCTTTGGAAGGCCCATCTAACGCCCAACAATCTGTCCAACACCAACGTCCCCCGCGGCAACTTCTTCACAACAACTTCCCTCAAAACAACCTCTTCCCCAACAACAACCTCCTCAACCCCCATATTTTCAACTTCCACCTCCACCTCCCCAACAACAGTATCATCGTCCCCAGCATGAACTTCCCCAACAACGTCCGGAACAATCCTTAGAGCCCCCTTTGTGCTCAATCCCTTCCCTCACTCAGCCCTTCTGACTTCTCATCGGAATTGTTCAAAAATCGCCCTCCGGCGAGACCTCTCTCCCAAAGCACCACGCCACAAAAAAGCCGGCAAAGAGCCAAATCCAGATCACCGGACATAAACAATGAACAAACCAAGAAGGCAATGACTCTGTGCTCAGTAGAGCCGGAAGCTATTGGGGACTTCCAGCTTCGAAAGGCACTGAAGCCGCTGCTTGACTTGGAAAAAGTGCAAAAAAAGAAAACATGTAATCCACTTAACTTTAGGGGTGCACCCATGATGACCACCTTCGTCCGGTCAGTTGGCGACCGTACCCGGGGCGTATGGAAGTTCCTGGAGACAGTCAGCCAAACTGGTACGGGCGTAAGGTTGGCGGAGTTGCGGCACCCCTCACTAAATCAAATGTTAAACAACTACTCAGGGAGGGTCCCTATTTATGTTAATCCCTCTCTTTAGAGATCACTAAAGGTGTGGTTCCCGCTTGATGTTGGCGGATTGTCCAGGGATGGCCGAGTAACCACTAAACTCGGTACCGGCTCCTTGAGACAGGCCATCGGCATCCTAATCTCCGAGTATTTCTGGCCCATCGTCGACACTGAGTTGGTAAGTGTGCCAGTATGTCTTTAAACGTTGCCAGTTTAAATGCGAGGGGACTGAGTGATGCAAGCAAGTACACACACTTCCTTGCTGAACTCTCGAACCTGTGCGTGAAAGTTGCTGCGGTGCAGGAGACTCACTTCACTTGCGAGGCGGACTGTCGGATGCTGGAGAATGACTTTGTCATTTATTCAACATTCGGCAGCCGCTTCAGCGCTATGGTCTCTCTGCTAGTTGGACGCACCCTTGATGCGATTGTCAATCTTGTCTTTGCAGGTGACAGGGGGCCGGCAGGTAGTGGCTGGTGTTGCCGTGAAAACCTTCGAATTTCGGATAGCTGCAGTTCACGCGCCCAGTACTGCTGCAGAGAGACGCCCCTTCTTTCGGCGGTTTGGGTCGTTCCTGGATGCCTCGAAACGGACAGTTCTAGTGGGGGATTGGAATGCGATCCTTGACCCTAATATAGATAGGGCCGGTTGGGGTGCTAGCGGGTTGGGAAGGTGTGACAGCAGCCTGTTCGATATTTTGACTGAGTTCGATCTGTTTGACAGGTACCGTCTGGATCACCCAGGGAGGGACATGTGGACGTGGATAGGAAATTCGCCCTCTGGCCAGGTTCGGTCTTACTTGGACAGAATGTTAGTTAGAAGAGCTGACAGTGACCTAGTTACTTGTCCCACGTTCCACTGGTTAGGGCTGACTGACCATAAGCCTGTTAGGGTCAGTCTGCGGTTAGTCCATAGGCCTAGTCTGGCTAGCTACTGGAAGTTCAGTACCTCCTTATTGGGTATATGGGACTTTCAGGTGCGGTTGGAAAACCTATTTAAGCGGGCGTTAGCGGGGGCGGTTATTGGGTGGGCATCCCTTAAGAATAGGATTAAGGATTTTGCCATCAAATACAGCCAACAGCCTGCACTAAATAGGGCTAAGAAAGCGAAACCTTTAGAAGATAGACTCTCTCGAGCGGTGGAAGGGGGGACTCCGTAGCTAAGGGGGACCTTGAGCGCAAGGCTAGCGAGCGTTACAGGGGTTTCGTAGTTAGAAATAAGCTAAAAAGAGTTTCCAACGAAGCCGTGAAATGTAACGAATTTATGCGTAAGTAGGAGTTGCGAAGATTCCCTCGTCGGTACATCGAGTGTGTTAACTGCCCGGATGGGCGCGTGCTGAGATCGAGCCGTGAGATACGTGAGGCTTTTCGGACGCACTTTTGCGATCGCTTTGTCCGCTGTCCTGACCTCCAGGTTCAGGAGTTTCGCAAATATTTAGCTAACTTCACCCACCTTGGGGAGGCGGAATCGGCTAGTTGCGAGGGTGTGGTTACTGAATGTGAAGTCCGTAATGCGCTGAAGCAGGTCGGCCTTAACAAGTCACCAGGAATGGATGGTTTACCCTACGAAGTGTACTTGAGGATGTCGCACATGTTTGTCCCTATTCTGACGAATGTGTTCAACCATTGGTTTGCCCAGGGAGCAATCCCTGGTAGCATTACCAAGGGTGTGATCACATTGCCGAAAAAAGGAGGCAGGCATGTTCAAGGGGAGCTAGACAGGCCCATAACTATGCTTAAAACAGAGTTAAAGATTTTGGCCCAGGTTTGACGAACCGCTTGCAGCTTGTCGTTAGTGATCTGATCGGACATGAGCAGAACTACGCTGTGAAGGGAAGATCGATCCAAGATAACTTGCATTTGGTGCGCCAGATCCTAGAGGGAACAGAAGACGACACTGAAGCCACGCTGATCAATTTAGATTAGTCCAATGCCTTTGATAGGGTGGACCACGGGTTTTTGGCGGTGGTTTTGGAGACCACTGGATTCGAACCGGAGTTCCACAAATGGATTAGCATGCTGTACCACAACCTGCAGGCAGTGGTGCCGGTGAATGGAAGGTGTTCGGAGGCTTTTGTGATCGGTCCGGCAGGGCTGCCCCTTGTCTCCTCTTCTCTATGTCCTAGCTTTGGAGCCCCTGCTCCGTAGGCTTAGGGATGAGAAGATTTGACCGGCCCTACGCGGAATCACGCTAACCGGCAGCGTCCGAGCAAAGATTTCCGCGTACGCTGATGACATCACTGTTTTTGTGTCCCACCGTCTGAACATAATAGCAGTGAATGTGGCGATCGAGAGGTACGAAAAGGTAGCAGTTGACAAGGTCAACTTTGACAAGAGTGAAGGTTTGCAGTTGGGTGCCTGGAGGGGGGCGTCCTCCTTCCAGGGCCCTTCCGCTGGATTGTCGAACCCGTCCGCTTCCTCGGGGTGTGGTTCGGGTCCGGCCTCCAGCTGGAGTGAAATTGGTTGGAAGTACGGGCTAAGGTAGAAACGAAGGCGGTTGTCCTTAAAGGGCAGGGCGGAGGTGTGTGCCGTGTACATCTTCCCCTTGATTCTTTACCGTTTGTCTGTACTCCCTCTGCCTATAGATCATCGGGTGGCGCTGGAACAGTCCCTTTTCAAGTTCCTTTGAAAAGGTCGAAGCCCGTTGGTCCGTAGACAGGTCTGCTATCAACGTCTGCGGTATGGGGGTCTGGGGATGTCGGATCTCGAGAGCCACTGGCTCGCCAAGAGACTGGCTTACCTTGGCTCATCGTTCACAACGGACTCAGGGTGGAGCTTTATGGTGAGAGGTGCCTTTCCTCGCCTGAGGTCGAATCCCGAGGCTGAAAGCCGTCCTAGGTCGAGGGATGAAGCAACCGTTCGTCCGAGAGTGTCGCAGGGCTATTCGAAACCTACCTCGGTACAGTGACTTTTCTCGGTCTCGGAAGGAGCTGTATGGAGGGTTAGTGGCGGGTTCCGTTTCGGATCCTCTGGTAAAACAGCTCGGCTGGTCGATGGAGGAGATTCACTCTCAGTGGAATTGAGCGCCAGGCTCGAGCTTCTTGAACCACTCCGAGTTCTCGCTCACCTGGCGGCTTGCTCGGAATGCGTTGTCTCTCAACGACTGGGCTTACAGAGAGTGCTTGGCAGACATGCCTGATTGCCCCCGCTGCGGCAGTGGTCTAGAGGAAACGGCTTTGCACGCCTTCTGCTACTGCGAGTGGGTTCACCCGTTCTAGAGTCACGTCGAGGAGAGAACGGCTCGCATCAGCCCTAGACAGTTCGTGCCGCTCGACGTTGGGTATGTTTTGGACAATATCGTCCCTTCGTTTCTGGGTGAGAAGCGTGTGGTGTTTCTCGTGATCCTAGCAGTGGCTATAATGGTGATTTGGCAGATGCGAAACAAAGGATTGTATGACGATGCAAACTTTTCTCATCGTGATCTGATCTTGTTCTTTAGGCATCAGCTTAGGGTCAAGATTAGATGGAATAGAAGACGCTTGGATTGCATAACATTCAGCAAAAGGTGGATGCATGCATCAAGCCTGGTCGTATGCAAGGGGACAACGTGGAAGTCATCCTTCCCACCTCTGCCTGCGCATGGCGACGATGGTCCGGGTCCTTCGGGACCCCATCCCGGGTAAGTAGGTTCTTTTAGTACTACTTAGAATTCTTGACCCCCTAGTTAGTGGTTTGGGGTATGTCATTGTCCCCACCGTTTAGATACTAGGTCTTTTCAAGATCTCCCCATTCCCTATTTTTTTCTTCTCCCTTCACCACTTGTTAGTCCCGGGCCATTTTTGTGGATCTTGGTCAAATATTTCTGCTTTTTCATGTTTATTCCCCTTTCCTGGCCACACCCTTTCCCGTCTGTTTTTTTTTAATCCTGATTAGTCTTTAGGTTCTCCCCCTATAAGGATAGTTCGGCTTGTTTTTGGTCTCATCCAAGTGCCAAAAAACAGTCGACTCTCCACATCATAGAAGTGGGGATGGGTGGGAAACCAACCGGGGTTTATGTTCTGTTTACTTTGGGGCTTTTTCTCCAATCCTTCATCATCTTTTCATCCGTTGTATATATGCCATTTCATTTCATCCGGGTTTTCATGGAGCGAATGAGGTTATTTGGTGATTGTGGCGTGTCTGGTGGGTGGATGAATTTATTGTATAGAATGATTTGAAGATGATTGAATGATGATTGTGGGAGACAAATGTGACTTGCTAGGACAACACTGATTTCGCCCCCCCAAAAAAAAAACTTTTTGGGGCCTTGTGCTTACTGAGAATCATCTAATTTTTTTTTCTGTATATGGTTTTTTTCAGAAATAAAATCAGTTGCCCCGTCCTTTTTTTTCAACTCGGACGTCAACTTTATTCCTTTAGACTACTTTGTTTTTTCATTGAGTAATATTTGAGTGTTTTTGAAGTGATATTGTCTTGTTCTTGGTTTTACCATTTTTGACTTGCGTTTGACTTTGTCATTTTTCTTACGCTTGACTTTTTCATTTTATCTTACGCTTGATTTTGTCATTCTGTCTTACGCTTGACTTTGTCATTACGATTGACTTTGTCATTTTTTTCTTGCACTTGACTTTGTCATTTTGTCTTGCATTTCGCCACTGTGTCTTGCGTTTGACTTTATTTTTTCTTATCTTTGACATTTTGTCTTACGCTTGATTTTTTCATTTGGTCTTACTTTGTCACTTTGTTTGTCTAGTGCCACCTACCTAAGCCCCAGTAGCTAGATGACAATATTGTCCTCAGGTCTACTCTATATCCGGCAGAAAGATATAAGTAATCTCGTGCCCAGTAGCCAGTAGATCCCCCCCCTCTTTTCTTTTTATAGTTAGCGTTTTCTTTTCTTTTTTTTTTCCTCTGGTTAGGTCCCTTAGATAGAAGCTACGTTTACCCTTCTGGTTGCTTTCTTGCAATCATGGAGGGTTCTTTCCCTTACGATCCTTCTTTCCCTACTGAAGAAGTTTCCAAGGCTATACCCCTTGACAGCATTAATGAAGCCCTCCCAAAACAGCTGGAAGAACGAGGGAAACCGGAGACCAAATCCCAGAAAACGCCGTTGACCAGTTTAATTGGATCGAATTGGTCATCACTACCGGTCCGCTCTGAGTCAGAAAGTCCAATTCAGCCGGGACAAAAGTCCAACAACCTAAGTCCAACCAAAACAATGTGGAAGGTCCAGCAGAGAGGTCTAGATGGTTATGAAAGGGACAGACTGGGCAAGTACGCCGAATATTTCAAAGGCAATGAAATCTTGCCCATCCCCAAAATAGTCCAGAAACTTGAACCAAGGATTCTCTCGCTGATCGTTACCGACATTAAAACAAGACGGTTGGTTGGCCTCAAAAAGGAGGGATTCGAGGACTTACTTCGGAAAGCAGGCGTCCCTTGATAATATTTCTGCCTACGGGTCCATACATTCCGGCTATTCTTGACAAGGGAGGGTTTTCAGGCCATCCCCGAGACAATCGTCAGCAGAAACAGGCAAATGATGGTGGTGGTGGAAGGAAGACGACCGCGCTGTTGCAAACAGCTTGGACCCATTGCCAAGTTTTGCACCCAAAAAAACCAACGGAACGATACTACCGCTGCCACCACAGCCAGTAAGCAATCAACCAAGGGGACGGAAGGAAAAAATACGGGCCAGGTCCAGTCCAAAACCAATGATCAACCTAAGGCTGACCAAGGCTGGACCGAAGTGACCTGGAAGAAAAGAACCCCCCACCAAAAAAAACAAAACAGGAGAAACCAGTCCAGCTGCCACTTCTCCCTTGAAGAAACCGGAAGCGGCTCCAGCACCAGCAACGGAACTAGCAACACCAGAATCAATTACAGAAATTCCACTACTAACGTCGGAACCAGCTTCGGCTTCAGCTTCAGCCTCAGAATCGTCACCAGCGACACCAGCTTCACCAACGACTAAGGCTTCTTCTAAAAAGAAGTCAAAGCCAGCACAAGATCCACTACCATAGAAAACACCTATGGATACAACTATCAACCTAAGAGGAGAAGGGACAGCCGGGAAGGGGCCTCCAAAAAGATGTGCTCTAGTGCACCTTCTCGTCAAGACCCTTTGGAAGGCCCATCTAACGCCCAACAATCTGTCCAACACCAACGTCCCCCGTGGCAACTTGCCCCACAACAACTTCCCTCACAACAACCTCTTCCACATCAGATTCCAGTAGCACCGGAGGACATACCAAAAACTGCAGTTACAACACCATTTGGCTTGTACGAATTTATAAAATTGTGCTTATGTGTTATGGACAAAATCAAAGACCATGGGAATTCAATCATTACAATATAAATCCAAAAATCGTAATAATCCACAACGGAGGTTACATCGGGGAAACAGGCACCTGCTTCAGTCTAACATTCAATAACTACAAACTAGTCATCTGTAAAAAAAATATCCCCAATCTCCTTTGCAGGCAAACACTTTAATTTACTCGGACAAATTTTGGACAATATCAAATATGTCCTAATAGACACAAGGTTCTGTTCCATACACACACATAAACTAAGAAATTAAATGGATTCACAAATTACACACACACAAGCATGGACTAAATTAAGATATGGGTTTCTTAAATAGATAACCCAATGTGCCTCACATAATAATTTCGCTATAATACAAATAATAAACAAAGCGTATTCACAAAATACACTCATACAAACACAGACGTATATAATCGCCAAAACAGAGAACGTTTTTCCGTCGTTAATTTCAGGGTTTAGCCGGACAAATTTTTAAGTAGGTATCTTCTCAGAGAGAAATTGTTTTTACTGTAAGAAGTATGGATGGATAGTATGCACGCGTTATTCTAATATTGTAGAAATTTTGTTAAGGAACTGGTGATCCTGTTTCACCGAACAGCAGCAGCCCCTTGGGGTCACGTGGTGTTCATTATAAAAAAGAGCTCCACTGGAGATTCTTCCTCTATTTTCCACTCCCCCGGCTGTTAGCAACAGGTCCATTCGTAGCAGCCCTTGACGGCAACGTATTTGGTACCTACTTCCACCAGCCAGGACCCAAGAGCGACGAACGCACGTGCTGAGTTAAAAGGAACAGGACACACAGACAGTTAAGTTCCAGCAGGCATTTTATCTGCAAACCTTCACAAAACCTTACAACCTTCACATAACAAATCTAACCTTACTTTATCTTACACCTTTACCTTATAACCTTTATCTGATAACAACCTTACAACTAAACCTTACAAAACCCTACCATCTATCGGAATCTTGAACTCTTTTGTGAACTCTTACATATTCGTTGTTTGTTCCATTTGGGGTAAAACCCTGTTTATTGTTGTCGTTGTTATATAAATTTTGTTATACTAAAAGTCGTTCATCTCCTTTCTTCAAAAGCTGTTACCAATTCCCTACTGCTGTTGAAGTACGGTTTATTCTTTTACAAAACGTAGGAATAAACCGGGCTTTTCGGAGCTTATAAAAATCCCCACAATATAGTATAAGTCAAACTTAGATTAGTTCTCTAGAAAAGCAGAAGACAGCCCCTTCCTCCACCCCCATAAAATGTTGGCTTTCATGCTCAATTGCAAATGCATTCATTTTGTAATAAATACCATACAAACACAGAATTGATATTGCCTTATAATGACAATATTTCATTAAAATGACACAAACTTTAGATACAAACATCTCCAAGTGACCTAGACGTCAAAGTGAAATACCACATCTTTTGAAAAATGAATCAGACAGAAATTTAGATGCTACATATTCTAACTATAAACTCAGACTTAATTCCAGTTGATGACATCACACTAATTTCATTTTTATTATCATCGACAGACGAAGAGGAAAGGTTTCCGCGAAATATTTTTTAAAAATCTATTTTAAATGTTTCTATTGTGACGGCTTTAAATGTAAGTATATTATATTTTTATTCAACGTTTTCCTTTGAATTATTAGTCTTATTTTCATATCATTTTTAGAAATATATATAAGAAGCATACGTGGAACTGACACTTAACTTATATATATATATATCACTTAAAATATTCGGACTATTGACATCTTCATTGATATACTCACGTTTCGGCTGATATGTCTTTTGGCCTTCTTCAGGTGTTTCATGGCGAACTCGGAAGCCTACACAGATTATCGAACTGTCCTATTTAATCCACGGGGGTAGACCGTTCCAATTCTATTAACCATGACCGGGTACAGGTGTTAAGATATAGTAAGTATTACTTGTTATTCTTACCTGGAATACTTTAACAAGATTTGTACCCGATCATGGTTCAAGGTTCCGGCCATCCAGTCACGGTGACTTGTTGATGCCGACCTACATCAACACATCACAGACTTTATTCAATGTCACTTTTTCAATGTCACTCTCAGCTTGCTGCTTTAGCCTCCTGGAGGCAAGAGAAGTCAGCTAAATAGCTATAGAACTTTTGCTTTTACCATAGACCTGAAACAGGTTATTACAAAATACAGAGAGTGAAGTAGCTGAGGTCACCGCAATTGGGAAAATATTATTGAAAGACTGGATAGATCAAGATAATGAGGAATGTCTTAATTTGTGGGGTCCACTTAGGGAAGAGACGAAAGTAAGTATCTGGAAAATTATGGGGAAATATCTTGAGGGATTTGTAGAGGTGGAATGTATTTAGTTATTTCAGTGGATATGCATGTGAATGAGTTTTCGTCCGTATTTTACGGGTATTGCTCTCAATATTATTTCCACCACAAATACAACACAAAATTTTACAATCGCGTAAAAGAAATGGAATAGGACACAACAAACATTAAACAACAAACAATTTTATATGTATAAAACAGAATGTGAAAACAAATTAAAAAAACATGGTGTGTAAATGGCCTTTGTGGAAAATAAAGTTTGGCAAGTTAGAAGAAAATAAATTTGTTTACACGTGTGTGTATGTTTAGATGTTAACAGAGTCTGTAAATAAGTAGTTCTTACTTTCATTAAGTTCATATCGTATTTTATGATTGTGGCGACAGCGACATGCTGTCGCCACAATCATAAAATTCATTGATGAAAGAAATTCATTGATAAAATTCATTGATGAAATTCATTGATAAAATTCATTGATGAAATTCATTGATGAAAGAAAGTTTGTCGGTTTTTTTTCTTTTGAACGTGATTCGCGACCATCAGTAGCTAGGTCATGAACTTTGGTTGTGGAAGAAAAGGAATTTGCCTGACAGAATATCAGCTACTGCTTACTGACTTCGTGAATGACACCCTGACTGTGTGTTACTTATACTCTAATAGTGGATCAAGGAATCGTCCTAAAATTTTGGCGCATAGACATTTATTGACCAATCAGATTTGTATTTTACTATTTTATTTTAGAGCCTAAATATTTTCTGTTAATTGACTTCCGATCCTATTTTTCTAGAATGTTCTTATTCTATGTTTTAGCTGATTGGTTGAAAAATATAAAAATGTAACTTAAATGCTAATGCAGTTTTGATCCTAAATTTCTAGAATGATCTTAAGTATGTTTTTATTGCTTATTTTAAGACTAGAAAAAAACGTGTATCCCATAGATTAAAGTTATTCCGGTTATTGCAGATATTATGAAAGCTATTTCAGAATAGTCGCATGGGTTGCACACCTTAAAAGGATGCCATCGCCCTTCCACTAAGCTAAAGAAAAATTCAAAATAAGAGACTCATTCTTGCCTTTGATCAACGCCACAAACAACAAACAACCCCGAATAACCAAATTTCCCAGTGTAACGTTACGCTCTCACCCCCACCACATTAGATCAGTCTTCTAACCGGACTATCGCTAGCGTGGGTTACTAGCGAAAATTCCACAAACACTGGAATGCCGACAGCTTTTGACTCAATCTTCTTCGCTGGACCCTATCTTGTCTGCTACTGTCTCCGGAGTCGACCGCATCTCTCCGTGGTTCCACGCCAACTCTCTGCTGTCCAGTCGCCAACTGCCTCTCAGCTCCTTTGTCCAGCCAACTCCCATTCGCGTCCCCTTACCACTTCCGGATACGGCGAGATTTCAGGTCCAAAAATCCTTTGTCTGGTTTCGCGCCAAAACAGACAAAGGAATCGTCTGTTTAGCGGGCCACCCATATAGTGTTACACCAGTTTAATAATTCAATCAATTCCCAATGAACTAGAACTCTTAAAGAGCATTATTCTAAGGGAATTATCAGACAAGTTCAATGCGATTGGAAAGGTAGAATATAAAGAAAAACAAGAATATGTTCTTTCATACTGCTATTAGCTTAATAGTTATTTCAATTAATCTGTTGCGGAGCCGATAAGCATATCGACCCCGCAAATGTTTTAAGTTTAATGCGTGCAAGTAATGACAACCAAAGACAATGAAGGGAAAAAGGCCAGTGACAGATACGACAAAAGTGACGATTTATTGTCGGAATTACAAACGTGTATGTAAAGTCCGTGGCGGTTGTATTTGGTCTTCAGCTAGATGGGTGATATCGATAGCTGGTATGGTCGAGTCGTAGATGTGGGCCTGGATGAACGTTGCGGGAAGCTGAGATCGGTCGAGTCGTTGAATGCAGCTGGACGATCGTTGCAGAAAGTTGAGGTCGGTCGAGTCGTTTGAATGCAGCTGGGTGATCGTTGCGGGCAGCTGAGGTCGGTCGAGTCGTAGAATGCGGCTAGACGATCATAGCGAGAAGCTGAGGTCGGTCGAGTCGTTGGTAAATCGATGTTCCGGTTTTGACAGTACGTTGGGTCAACCGGGGGGGTGTCAATCTGGTTGCTAGCCCGTACAGCGAGTTGTACATGGGCCAGATGTTGCAATGCTAGGGCAGTCCGTAACAGCGAACGTTACGTGGACTGGATGCTGCATTGCTGGAGCGTCGTGGTCGAAGTCGGTGTTGGCAGCTTGGTCGTGTAGAGTCGAGCGAGTTAGTGACTAAGTGATCGGACGGGGAAACCGTGGCTAAGGTTTGCCAGGCCTTAACACATACGAAGTCGAGCTAGTGAATCGGTGAAGCTAGGGCTTTGTCGTGCCATTAGCTGTGCGAACGTATCGAGAACGATGGCTGAGGCTTTGCCGTGTCAAAGCCGTGCGAACGTATCGGGACGGTAGCTATGGCTTTGTCGCGCCAAAGCTGTGCGGACGTATCGAGATGATAGCTAAGGCTTTGCACGCCAAAGCTCTGCACTGTCGAGCGAACAGGCCAGGAAGCTGCGGATAAGATTGGCGTTATCTTAGCGCTGCGCAGATAGCGAAGCGGTAGCTAAAGGCTAACCCTGCCGCCAACTCACGAGAGTACAAACCGACTCAGTCTATTTTTGATTCTCACAGAGACAAATTTCGAAATGAGCATCCTCGTAGGTTACTCCTTACTTATTGCCCAGTCGGCTAGGGCTGTAGAATACACTGACTGCTACTCTGCAGAGGCGTAAGACGAGCGTCCTGATATGGCATATGGGGTATATGGAATACTCCTTTATTGCCATCGCTCCTAGGTCCTCTCTGGTTTGGAGTGGTAGCACCTGATAGGGTCTTATCTATGGGTCAAACAGAACTAAACTATATTGGTTGTGAGGGGAATTTTTTGCATCTAAACTGCGTATTTATGCTAAATAAAATTGCTTGAAATAGAACTGTTTTGACATTTAAACAGTGTACTTATGCTAAACTGAATTATTTGCAATAAAACTGTTTTTACATTTAAATCTGAATATTGTCCAGTCGGCTAGAGATGTAGAATACACCGACTGCTTTTCTACTCCACGAATGTTCTGGATATGACACTAAATAATCTGATGGTGAGGTTCCAGTAATGCTGGAATTTTGGGGAATGTGGAGTACCTTTTCATTGCTATCGCTCCCAGGTCCACTCTGGCCCAGAGTGGTAGCACCTGATAGGGTCCTATCTATGGGTCAAATAGAACTAGACTGTGTACTTATACTAAACTGAATTGCTTGAAATAGGACTGTTTTGACATTTAAACTACATACTTATGCTAAATTATGTTTGAAATAGAATTGTTTTTGACATTGAAACTGTACTTACGCTAAACTGAATTGTTTAAAATAGAAATGTTTTGACATTTAACTATGCGTAAACAAAAACTAATCTTATACTAAACTGATTTGGTTGAATTAGAACTGACTAAACTGAATAGCTTAAAATAGAACTGTTTTTTACAATTAAACTGTGTACTTATGCTAAACTGAATTGTTTGAAATAGAACTGTTTTTTGTATAAAAAATGGATTTTGTTACTTGACTTCTGGTTTCGGCTCAGGAATACAATTCTGTTAATATTGTATTTCTTCTCTTTCTTTGTTTTTTTCCGTTTCTTTCTTTCTTCATTAATCTATTATTTCTACTTTCATTTTCTTTCTTTCTATTCCTTCCATCGTTTTTTGTTTTTCGAAATAAAATTTCTATCATTACCCCTCAATTTATATACATATGGGTGCAGTTAATGAACTGATGGAGTAACTGGAGTATTTGATATTAGTACGATGAAAGATTTTAAATACGTGTGACATGCGGGCAGATTAATTAAGTCTGTTACGGTTATGAATGGAACGAGTTACGTTAATGATATGATCATGATGACCAGCCTACGCCGCTCCATTTTCGGCCTAGTGCCATTTTTGTTATTGTTGTATACTCATAATACAACTATATGCAATATATGCGGAAACATAGTCAACAATGATATACGAACTTCAGTGAACGAACGAACACTCTTCTTTATAAAAATATACCTCTCACACTTTATTCTCGAAAGGGAACGTTTTTTGTATGTGAGAGGTGAGTAGGAGACAGGACAGACTGCTACCTATTGATCCCAAGTTCTTCTGACCATAGTAGTACTTCTTTCGCATTCTGGCTGGGCTGCTCAACCGTGGGTCACTGAGGGCCCAAGCCCTCCGTCTGGAGCTGGTTCTCACTCCGGCATCTTGTCCCCAACTGACTCCAACTCGAACTGACCCAAGCCGTCTGTTGCACCTGGTTATATAATTGTCTCATGTACACCTGTTTCCTGTGGGCGTACGCATCTGCACCGAATTCAACCACATCCACAGGTTAAGGTGATATTCCGATATATTCGACCGGATGCACCTGTTTCACTGTTCTTCCACTTATTTACACAGGTGCATCTCTTGATTGACGGCTCGGTCGAGGGTCAATATGTTACATTATCTTTTTCAATTAATAATACAAATTCGACATAAACGAAATACGACCTCTTAGCTACGCCATTGATTACAACAATTTATTTTCCCTGAGTTCTCTTCTTAACACAACCTTATACGAGGTATGGCTTCCCCAGCTGTCGCCATCGTCTTCCAGATTAGGCAGCCTCAGTTAACAGCTGACCAGATGAAGGTTGAAAACATGGCAGCGTTTCTGAATTTTCGATGTTCTTTCTTTTTATTTCTTGAAGTTTGGTGAGTAGTCGGAGCAACCTCCTCACTTGATGGGATAGTTCGTTCCCCCACCACCAGTGTCCACTCGGCAAGTTTTCTTGCCTTTTTGGAAGAGCAGATTGGTTCTTTTCCTTCACAGACACTCATGAGGAGGGGAGGATAATTGGCTCCAAGTTCTGCATTCCTCCGGCCTGGTCACTTTTTTCACTATAAACGGGAGGTTGTGGCAGTAATGGTTTTTAGGGAAGAGAATAGGTATAAGCTGGATCAGGGATTGGATTTGGGATTTCAAGATTGGTTAATTGATTTTTTAAGGGTTTTGGGAACTGGGCTGGGCTTTGGATTTTTTTTACCTTTTCTTTTCATTCCTCGTCCTCTAATTTTTTAATGGGTGTCGAGCCGGAGTTGTCCGCGTTCATTTCATCTTTCTCTAACTCTTGTCGTTTGTACTTTAAGGTCTGTTTTTGCTGTTGCTGATGTTTTTTCTTGTTGTTGCTACTGTTTTTCTGCAGCTGTAGTAGTTATTCTTCCCGTTTCTTGGCTGGACAGTCAGTAGTGGTTGAGGCGGAGGTGGATTTACGCCCTTTCTTTACTAACTCAAACCCCGTCTGCCACGGGGACTTCTACCACTTTTGTCTTTGTGCTTGGAGACCACTTTTGTGTTACCACCGGTGTGAAGCTGTACCGTCGTATAAAGCTTCTCCAAATCTCATCAAATTTATTTATTTTTAATGTAACGTATTTGCTATAATTTTCTTAGAATTTAGAACCCTTATAAGAATTAAAATACTAATTTTTTAAATTGATATTTTTTAAAAAATGAACACAAATAACGTTAAAAATATTTTTTTCCTTTCGAAAATGATTTTTCAGATGAGGAATACATCACATACTACATGGCCCTGAAGATGGTTTTAACCTAAAAACGAAATCTTAAATTTTGGCATATTATTCATATATAAATAAATAAATACATCCTCTCAATATCTTAGTTTTTCATGCTTTATTTTTACATATTAATTATCGTATTTATTTCTATTTTCTTTTATATATATAGTGCGTGATAAGACAAAACATATTTGTGACAGAGAGAACTCCGCCCCCCCAGACTGATTGATTAATTAACGATTCTAAGGAAATAATTAAAGAAAATTCACATATTTTTTTTCTCTCTTCTTATCATTTCATTTCCTATCCTATTTTTTTAAAAAAACTTTTGACCGACGTCCCAAGATTCGCTGAGTGGATTTTGCGCTAAAAACAGTAATGAAATCTGTATGGTCTAAAAAGGTGAAAAAAGGTTCAAGCTAGAGATGGAAGACAACATAAGTGGATCTTGCGATAAAAACAGTAATGAAGTCTGTGTGGTCTCGATAGGAAAAAGTTCAAGCTAAAGATTGAGACAATATAAGTGGGTTCCTCCTATTTCAAGTGTCGATTGTCTGGAAAGAATCAGCGGAAGGGGGGGTTATTGAATCTAAACTTTAATACTTCTTTAAACAAAGCGTCGACCATATGTGGAGAAAGTTGGTCAGCTTTACATATCCAAAAATCATCGAGACTCCACCCCAATTTATATAAGTAATGCACAGCGCCCATAGATCAGTACAGATCAGATCAAGGAAGACGAGAAATCAAGAGAGACAGAGAAGGGGCCAGTGCATAACCCATCCGAGAATAGTCTTAGAATTTTGGGCGAAGCCAAGATTAGTTTAGAACTGAGAGTTCGAAGCAAAAGCCAAGACGAACAAATATTTTTTATTAAGATAACTAAGAAACGATAGTTGCCTCCCTTACACCTTCTGTTTGATCTGTCACATTTCCGAACGAGCGAATAAGTTTTGTAAGATCTTTTTCCTTCTTTTTTTTTTGTATTCTACGCACTTCTGTAAATACATATGTAGTTAGATAAAAACAATAGCTTTAAGAAATTTGTATGATACAAAAACCGAAAGTGTTTTCTTTCTTTCTTCTTGTGTGCTTTTGTGAACCCCGACAGGTACAATCTCTCTCCCAGCAGCGATTTTGTTTCAGTGTGGATTCCAGCCAATATTGGATTGACTCCCACAGCGGAAACGATCTGAGATAGCTAAAACACCGCCATTCGGATCAAAATACACAATGTGGCGAATGGTAACAGTTATCTCGAATTGGTAAGCAGAGCCAAGGAATTGAATGTCGGCGAAAATTTCAATACCAAAATTTGATTTATTTGTAAATGCTTGATTGTAATCATAATCTTTTTTTTTTTAAATGTTCCAATGCATTTTTTTTTATCTATAATTCTTTGCATGCAGTTATATGATTTGATTCATAGATAGGATCCTAAAAAGTACTACCACTCAGGATCAGAGTGGACCTGGGAGATATGGCAATGAAAAAGTGACTTTACACTCCCCAGATTTATAGAACTGGAGCCTTACCATCAGATGCAGTTTAATATTATACCCAAGACTTAACTTGCACTTAACCAATGAACAATAGAGAAGCTAAGAATTATCACTTTCTCCATATGTGTGAGTTTGAATAAATTTCTATGTTTATATTTATACTTATATTTTATGAATACTTACTAAAAGTATTACTGTAGCTGTCTTATAGGTGGAGGAAGTGGTGGTCACAGTGCTTACAAATGTAATTTGAATTGAATTTAAGAAAAATCATCTCCACAAGCATCTGAAGATTGAATTATATTTTGTGAAACTCTTTGTAACACAAGAACTGGTTTTAAATATCATTTTAAACATGGTTAAAAACTTACATTGTAGTGTATGATAAAAACAACATAAGTCATATTTAATTATTTATAACTACAATATTATATATATGAATATTGTTACGCCGCCATGTGCCCAGTAGGCTTGCAGGGTGCTGTTCATTCCTGCCAAGTCCACCAGTTAATGCAGGGCACAGACGTTGGCTGTGGTCTGCCGAACGCTATTTAGTGTCACAGATATCACTAACTCTAGCAGAACCACATTTTAAAGCTACTAGGCGAGTTGTAGGTGAATTATTAAAAGTCAACACAGCTAACTGGCTAGCTTTCCCCGACAAATACAATTCTTCCATAACAAAAAAGGACTCTGAACTGCCATGTTTGGGTTAACAAGATTAATAACAATATTCTTTTATTGAATAAAAGAAAGAAACAAAGAAAAAAACAATTTAGGTAAAAGTCAGAAGCAAGAAAGTTTTTCTGTATCTCGGAAGGGGCCTCCACTAAAATATCCGTATCCTAGACTAAGTCCCCATAAAATATTTTAATCCCCGGACGAGTCCACCATAAGATATCTATTAATGGCGGAAAGTGAGAATGTATTTTGACAACAGTAAACACAGTCCACTTTCCTTCAGATTATGGGATTTAATGGCAGAGCTCATGTTCCAAATCTCAAGTTTATCATTTCAGTACAAATGCAGCAGGATAAAGTTGAACATACTTAAATTATAAGTTCACTTATTTGGAGTTTTGTGGAGTTTATTTATTATTATACACGTCTTATTTCAGATAAGACCAGGACAAGTCTTTTCTTTGGGTATTTATTTAACAAGGCTTACCATACCTCGGAG
This sequence comes from Sepioteuthis lessoniana, assembly GCA_963585895.1. NCBI lineage: Eukaryota > Metazoa > Mollusca > Cephalopoda > Myopsida > Loliginidae > Sepioteuthis > Sepioteuthis lessoniana. The sequence goes on from CAUZXS010001817.1 coordinate 86,781, forward strand.
TACTGGTTCATTCAAAGGATAAGCTTTTTCTTTTCTCTCAGGGTTCTCTGCACAGCATTATTTGAGAATTTGGGTTTCTTTCATATCCAAAATTATGTTCTTGGTTTTTCAATGAACAAAAGGCAACTCCTTATGTGTCTTCATCCTTTGAGGAATAAACGGAAACTCATGTGTCCTCACCCACTACATGGCAACTAACTTATTTCTGTAGTTGGAAAAAATTATGTGTTGGCTTTTTTTTTTGCGGTTTCTTCCGTGGTACCAATCATGGTTGAAGGTTTGCTTCTCCGCTGACATATACATGGCTAATAGGGAGTAAGGTTCTCCCATGCCCATATCACCTTGTAATAATAGAGAGGGTGAAGAAGAGACGGCCTCTCCCACTTCCACTATTCTCTAATTCTTGCTTACTACTATCATCCGCTGACGGCCAGAGAGTCGCACCCCCTTCTCTCATAACCCAGCAAATGTATTAGGGTGTCATATTTCCTCGTCACAATATATACATGGACTAATGTCTATTTTACAAATGTTTTCAGTTTATCTCATCACTTCAGTTAAGATAATCTTTCAACATATTGCATTTAAACTTTAACTGTTCAAAATTGATTATTTTTGCCTATTTTGATATGTGTTTAAATCTCTACACTTGAATATTAGTTTGATTCTTTTATTGAGAAATTCTTTTTGGTTGTTTAAACTAAATAATAACATACCCTTTTTGAGATACCATATGGATGTCATTGGAATATTATGTTCCAGATTAAATGTTTTCTTTCATCAGCATTCAGAACAAAAAATTGAATTTAATCTATTAAATTATATTTTCATTTTAAAAATATATAAAAAAAAGTAATAATGGAGAACCAAATCATAACATTATATATTCAAATATTTTCATGAACCGGACATTATGTGACATAGAAAGTAATCAATTTTGAGCAGTAAAATACAATGAAAATATTACTTCACTCACCTGAAGAGATAACATAAAAAGTTTGTCAAATTGTCAAATTCCTGATATAAGTATTATAAATATATTTAAGTTGTATTTTACTTTGAAATATAGAATACTCCATATTTCATAACAAAAACAATAAAATACTAAATATTTTTTTTAAGTAGATTATTCATTGCAATAGTTGACCAGACTATTATGAATTAACATTCCTGTCAAAATGGTATGATTATTTACATTTACTGCATTTCTGCTAAAGATCAGGTTTCATGTTTTTATCTGAGTCCTGTACCTACTTTTCTTCCTAAGAAAACAACCTATTTTAAATTGTGAATAATACAATAAAATTTAAACATTTAAAAAGTAAACAAAAATTAAATTTAAAACAAATAAATTCATAAAAGCATATCATTTTAATATACTTATACACCTTCAAATTAATAAAATATAAAAACTATCCTAGTTATTGGTAAAATTAAGGTTTTATTTACCAACTTTTTACATGTGTGTAAATGTTACTAAAAATAGCAATTTTGTACCATTTGAGTGTTATTTTTATTATTATTATTTTATGTAATTTATTTATTATTTCATTATTATTTTTTTAAACTTAAAATATTAAGTGTTTTTAAGTTTTTACAATATTAACAACACATTGAACAAATGGACATTTTTGTAAGTAATTATGTATGCAAGTTTTGTAATATGTTATTTTCTAAAGAGTTAATAAAGCAAGAAAATTCTAGGAGTTATGTAACTGTCATCTTGTTTATGATTAATCCAGTAGAAAAAAAATCTTGTCATCCATGTATACATCTATGGAAATATATCCCAATGTCACTTGTGTGATCATAATTGGGAGAGTAATAAGAAATATTTGCACTCATCTAACTCAAAACATCCATGCTTACTTGCCAAACCACATTTACAATTTGTTTGGAGCATGAGTGCAATATTTGGCTTTTTTGTAGGTAATGCTCATTTGCAAGTGAAGGTGATCACCTGGCTAAAAGAGGCAGTATGTAGAGATGGAGGGAGGAGAAAAATAGACATAAAACTTTGGTGAACAGAACAAGGAATGTGTTGAACTGATACAATACACAGTTTTTGATCACATTCCAAATTTCTGTAAATATTGACAGAATAAAGGACTATTTTGGAAAAAAATTAACATTTCATTCATTGTACATTTCTGTCTTGGTAAATAGAGATTCAGTTATGATATATTTTGAAAATATATAATAGGAAAAAATGATAGCTTTGTATCATTAAAAATTATTAAATTTGTCATCATGCATAATAACAATAAATATTACACTAATTGGTTACTATTACAATAAGAACTATTGCAATAATAGCAAAGAAGCAAATGAAATTCAATTGCAGAGAGGCTATTCTCCAAGGTAGCACCTCTGAGGAAGCAATCACTGGTTTTTCCAATCTAGGTAAGTAGTGACATTTACAACACAGTTGATAAAAAAATTAAATACAAAATGAAAAATGATAAACAAATATAAAATATTGAAAAAGCTAATTTTTCAAACATTATTTATAGCCCTGAGACAATTATAAAAACCTTCAATACCATTAAAATAAGAGTAAGTAGAAATCAACATCTAAAAAATTCTATATACCATAAATATAGCAAAAATTTTTATTTTTGGTATATTGTTTTTTCAAATATTCTGAATAGACAATTTGTGTGAGAGTTTTGAAAATAGGACCACAAGACTCTTTGGAATCATCATTATGTTCATGGATCACTGATATTTTAACTGCTGTTTGCTGGGAGAGGTGCATTTTTCTGTCATAGTTTCATTAGTCTTTTTTCTTCATTCATGTTATCTTCACCTCATAACCAACCCTACTCCTTCTATAAGTCCAGTATTGGAAATGTTGGGAACTCCAGCTTCTGCTTTTGAACTTAGAGTTATCCATATCCAGACTGATTGCCTACCAAGAATAGAAAGCCAAGTTTGCCCAAATGTAACTGAATGTAGAGAAGATTAATTCATGCTTTTCCCAAGGGCATTAATGTAAAGTAATACAGGCTTGACCAGAATTTGAACTCAGCTTGCTGATTCCATTTTCTGTACCAACAACCATTATACTATCCATAGTTCTGTAATCTGTCAAAAATCATAATTATGAGAGAGTATCTGTGTGATTACTTCTTCATCTGAAATAAGAAAAAAATCAATAATTCAATTGTTAATGAAAATAACAAAAACCAATGAAAAATATTTTCATGACAAGAAATGGTCAAATGTTACACAAAATTTGAAACATAAAATATTCCAATCAAGCATACTAGGATGTATGGGGAATGACAGAAAGAGCAAGTACCCTGAGGCTTGTGCATTAGAGCAGATCAAATTTGGAACAGTGGTATTGTGCTAAAATTGAAAGTAGAGGTTTGACATGATAAATAATGACACAAAATATTTTTTCAAATAGTTACCATTTTTTGAGGAAATGAATTTAAAGATTAAAAATTGGAAAGTTATTCCAGTAATCAGAGAAAGATTTAATACCATCAAAAAATTCTGTACCCTTATGAAAAACAAATGTGTAACTGTCATTTGATAAAATGGTTTCCAATAGCTACGTTCACTTTGTTCTCAATATAATCCAATAAAAATAAATCAGAATTATAAATAATCTAAAAATATTCACTAGTATAAAGGTAAAATGAAGATTAAATATAATGTAATCAGGTCATTAGCAAAAGATGAAAAATCAGTTTCTTTTTTTCTCTCAGGATTTGTTATTTTTCAATGGAAGAAATTAGACTAATTCTAATTCTCAAAAACAATATAAAACTGAGAAATTTCTTTAAATTAATCAGTAGTAGGAAAATAAATATGATTTGTTTATGAATCTTTTTGATGAGTATCATTTTAGTTTTCACCATTGTTATGAAAAACGGGGTCGGAACTTCTTCATGCCAACTATGCTGCTCGCACCAACTTTCAGAGTAACACGACTCTGCAACTCACACCAACTCCTCTGAACTCAATGTTTGCTCTCTGTTCTCAGGATAAAACAACACTGCAACTCGCACCAACTCCTCTTAACTCAATATCTGCTCTCCGTTCTCAGAATAACACCCCCTGCCGTACCAATTTGGTCCTTTTATAGCCTCTTCTCCTCATATGCAAATTACCGCTACTCGCATATAAGGAGTCCATAAACTCACATTCCTCTTTTTTTCTTTTTCCGACAGTCAAACATAGATGTGATGTGAGTAATCTATTCCATTACTTTTTAGACCACAACCATTATAAACATTTGTTGATATTTTTATTCAGTCAACCACTGTCCATTTTTAATTGTAATTTTCATTAATTCTTTTGTATTTTTATGCAAGAGACTTGTGATGGTACATCCATCCTTGCCAAACACAGGGGTGATACTGCTTCCAATCCGCTGGTTGTTCCATTGGTTGGATATATCCTACAGATGACACAATCGATTCATTATCTGCCTATATTATATTTTTTAGATCCAGGCAAGAGATCAATAACTCGTTGAAGTTGCTGGTCAGCAAGTAAGCAAATGAGACTGCACAATTAATAAAGTAAAAAATAAAAATCAATGCCAAAAAGCAGAAAACAAAACACAATTTGCAGAAATAACAATATTTAGTATGAAAAAAATATCTTGAAAAAAATGATACATATATTCAACCATCTTGGAGGTGGTAAGTTTTAGTCAGAGACCAGTTTACAGTCAGTCAATTCCCCATATAAGTTTTAGGCTTTTCTATTCTCATTGTTTATGATCTGGCACAAGGCAATCTCAAATGGCAGTTATAGTTGCTTTCCTCAACTGTTAGTACTACTTTATAAGTGCTTATTATGGTAAGCTTCTTTGCTTTTGCACAGCATTGTATTATTGTTGGCTTTCTTCATTTTCTATACTCAAGGTGATTTCAATTAGTTGTGTTATGTCAATTTCTCCTTGCTTCTTTACTTTCACAAGTTTGGTACAAGTATCATATTGGTTCACAAAGTGTTATATTATATTAATTATCTTTGCTTCTCTATCTCTACTGGTTTGGCTGAGACCACCAAAAGAGAAGGCCTACTCAATTGTGATGTGACATGAGGCTAGTGAAACAGGCAGAAATCATAATGTAATGAATAATTCTAAGAAAAACCAATGGTTTTAGATAATTTTTTAAAACTATATTTAAAAAAGAAAGAAACAGGGTTGAATTTTATAGAGAAATTTGATATTAATCTTAAAAAATAATTGATAAGAAAAAAATTCTTGTAACTGAATGCTACATTAAAGTAAATAAACTAAACATCATGTTACATTTCATTTTTTTAAAAAATCATAATTGGCATTGTATTAATTTGCATGTTTTTATTTCAATTTCAATAATTATTATGTAAAGTTATAATATCATAATTATTAAGTGATTATTTTTCTTATACTCTATACAACAACAACTGAAATATGAATTGGGGAACAATTAAACAAATAAACAGATGCACAAATTACAAGAAAATGATAAATAAATAAAATATGAATTAGAAACAAATAAATTAAATACAAGAAAGCAAATAAATTTGATACAAACAATAAAGAGAGTTAAAAATCAAATAATACTTATAAAAAAAATTGGTTACAGATAGAAAATTTTAAGACTGAAATTTGTTCATATTTTTAATTGTTTCAAATTTGAAAACAATTTTGAATAAATCATAATCAGCATTGTTTTAATTTGCATGTTTTTATTTCAATTTTAATAATTATTCTCAAAGGTTTAGGGGGGAAAAAATTTGTGATAAGAGCTCAAGTAAAAAAAATCATACATAATAGTAGTAATCATAGTAATGTAAGAACATTAAGTTTATAAGTCCCAAAAATTCACTCTAAAATGTCCAGCAGGTCACATAGTTTAACAGTTATAGGCGTTGGTTCCCTAAGCCTCTAAGAGACAATCAATTGCAGGTTCAATCCTGACTGCAGGAATACTTAACACTTATACCTGGTTAATGGAATCAGAGCAAGCAAACCCTGTGGATTAAATAAAGAATGTGGTTCTAAATTCCATGTAGGTTCCCGAGTTCAACAATAAACACCTGAAGAAGGCTGGAGGATATATCAGCTAAAAGGTTGTGAATATAACGATGAAGATAACAGTCTGAAAACACTGAATGATAAAAAAAAAATTATTTAAAAGAGCATTTGTAGAGCTCTAGACAAATAGTCTTCGTATTTTTTTTTTTTAATATTGTGACCCTCATCACAAGTGTCAACATAAAAAAGTTCATTATCTGCTAAAACATTCAATGTTATATGCATGGCTAATTTCCTTTGATTTACTGAATGAAGAAAAGAATGATTTTTTTATCAGCTTACCAATGTCTACATAATTATACAAAACAAAATTTGTAGTTGTATCACAAGGATATAAGAGAGAACCTCTATTAATCCCCTGAAAATAGCTGTTTATTTCTGCCTTTTATCTTCAAGATATTAAATCTTCGCAACTATTGCATTTAATTTTCTTAAAAAATGCATAACAGCAATAACCTGCTAATTATAGTATTACAGGAAGAACTTCTCTACATTTATTAACCTTATCCTCTTTAACATAAATTCTAAATTTATATACATCTAACTTTGGCTCTTCTGTCACTTTGGTTCTTGTTAATTCTTTAAATCAATTTTAATGCATCGCTGATTAATTGGTAAGCTCAATTTTTAACCTGATAGTATTGTAATTTTTTTTCACACTTAAACACTTGCCATATCGATATATTATACTGATCCCCACTAAGTTGCCGGTATTGACCAAACCTTACCTCAAAGAGATCAATTTGAAATTTACCAGGTAATATGTACAGTATTTTCACTTTTGCTATGCAATACTTAGTCAGCTCTAGAAATGCATAAGTTGTATGACAAATTAGTAAAGGAAACCTTCACTACTTCACATAGCAGTGAAGGTTTCCTTTATTAATTTGTCATTTCCTCGAGAAATGTTATTCCAAGATTCTAACCAGTCACAGAATACAGAGAGAAATCTAAAATTTTCTTCATTTACTCTAAGAAGATTACAGTATTTCAACCCGACAACCTTTACATGGTGTTTTTACATTCATTATTGTCCACCAAATATAAAACATGTTTATATATTCTGTAACTTCTGCAAAATTTGGCAAACATTTCTGTTTTCCTAAGGTCAATAATCCCTGAATAGTGCACTCATTAAAAATTTGCTGAACTAAATTAACATTTTGCCTTTCACAAAGTGCCTTTGAAGTCAATTTATAACAATATTTCAAAATTGACAGAGATTTCAGAGCATGAAGTTTCTGTAAGGTACAAAATGGAGCACTTTGGATACTAACTAGTTCATGATTTCCATCATGGGAAAATTTTGGGAACCCCATGCATTTACTTGCATCTTTTTGAATAAGCCAATTGTTTCTAATGCATCTTAATATATGGATCAAGATGAATAGGAAGAAAAGAGGTCGAGATTTCATAACTGAGTGATGTACAAAGGAAAGCTTTTGGGGACTGCAAAAGAAAGATATAATTTTTTATTTATAGTATCATCATCTGTTATAATTGATAATACTTGAAAGCCTATCTCCTCTAAACCAATTATCATGTTTAACTATGTCAAATAAACTCTCAGCTTTAAGATATTTAGTTGGCATACCATCCTTATATTGTGAGAATACACTGCTAAGCATAGAAGCAAAAGTGTGAGAATACCCACCTCTGCAGCTCGTTGCATAAGTTACTAACTCCACGTCGTGAACTTATGTGTGGCCAGATCGAGCAAGATGCAGGTTCACAGGGAAAAGAACAAAAACACAACAACAACTTTGTGGTTAAAACACCAAGAGAGAATGGAGAGCATGTAACACTTTGTGGATAATAAGTTTGAGTTTCGGCTGGCAAAAGATTATCTTAACTAACTGGGTCCGGCTGGTAATGTCGCTGTTCGTTGTTTCTTTGTTCCGGCCTAATCAACTTTCCTCAAACCCAAACTATGTCTAACTGCTAGGACCCAAAATGCACCTGTATATATACAGAATGTTTCATTATTATTTCCGGCCAAGGGACACCCATGAATAAACCCATAACTTTTTGGGGGGCCATTTCTCTCTTAAAAAAACTGGACATAAAAATATTTCCTAGCCTGGCCGTCTCCAATACAGGGACATTAAATTCAAACCCTTTTAAGTTTTTGACCAGTACCCGACAAGTACTTAACACTTACCCACACCTGTGGCCATATGTATAAACATTTTCTTATCTAGATTTCCTTAATCTAGTTAATGGATTTTCCTAACATTTGAAATTTGATACCCAGGCCGAATCTAACTCATCTTGTCACATATATATGTGTGTGTGTGTGTGTGTGTGCATGCGCAAACATGTGTGTGGGCATATATATATATATATATACGCACACATGTATGGGTGCACACACACACACGTGTATACATGTATGTGTATATATCCAACTCATAGTGTCACAAAAGGACTTGTTGCAGTTTCATTGCTTTTGTAAGATAAGCCAACAATATTCCTACCTTCATAATCAAAATAAGGTTTTAGGTGAATTTCATCAACAAGAAAAGATACTGTGGTATCCTTCTGCACTAATAACTGAAATTTATTTTTGATATACATAAGAAAATTGTTATCGTGTTGCTCAATCAAAGGATTCACATATGTTGATAAGGTTAGTCTTTTAATGGTTAATTTTAGGTAAAATTGTATTTTTGCAGTCTCTTAACAATCGGCTACTTTAGGGTAGCAGTTATATAACAAGGAAGAAAATATCATTTCTGTTGAATAATCAAGGTTATTCTGTGTATGAAATAACCCACATGACAGGTTGGCTCTTGATTATCTAGTGAGGACCTCGTTGCTACTTCTTACATCTGGCCGAGGGGGCATTTCACAAGTTGAACAAAAAAAAACATTGATAATGAAACAACAGAGAAACGAAGGAAGAAAAGACAAAACACAGATTTGATACAGCAAAACATAAGAGGGCAAGGTCTGTGGCATGTGTGTATATGTGGCTATCATGAGAACTTTGTGAAAATCCTAAATAGCAACCAAAAAATGCTGACTCATCTCTTCGCTGGGATCCTGGTCTCTGCTTGGCCATCGCCTTCACTGACAACATGCTGCCTTGACTGCTTGAGACCTTTCTCTCTTAGGTCTCTCTCCCCAACTGTGAGAGTCTTAGACTCAACTGATGTTCTTTGGTTCCTTCCATCCCTATTTCTGGTCTTGGAGCCTCACATAGGTTCATGTAGGCATAGCTCTTTGTGTGGTCTTCATATCAAAATAGACAAAGGAAGATTTTCCAGACTATCTGATGTCATCTAAAAGATGCTGAAGATAAAATCCTTTCTTTAGCCACTGATCTAAGAAATCTAAGAAAATCAGTTAGCAAAAATCTACAATATGTAGCATTTTTCTTACAATTTTAGGAAAAGAGAAGAGCGTATTCTGATATTTTGTTTATAAATTAATTCAATATTTTAAAGAAAAAAAAACAGTGAAAAATCTAATACACAAACAACACCCTTCTTGAAAGTTGGAGGACTTAAGATGATAATGTCACATGTTTTCCCCTTACCACTGGCTAGGACTTCTGTTTTGGTGGTCTCAGTCTGGCACAAAGTTACTTCAGGGCATTAGATTATTTCAGGCTTCACTTTGCTTTTCTACTTTCACAAGTCTAGCACAAAGACATCTCTCAAGGTGTCATATTATCTTAGGCTTCACTGCACTTTTCTACTTACTTTCATGATTTAGGCATAAGGTCATCTCAAAGTAATGCATCACCTTAGTCTTTCTAGCTTCTTAATAAGATTGTCTATCAGTAAGACATCACGTCCAAACAACATGTAATATGGCTTTCTCTGCCCCTCCACTCTGGGCTCTGACCTTGTGTCAGACTACCCAAAATGTCTTCAGCTCATTTCCCACTGGTTTATATCTGCAAGGGACAAACCCTGTCATTTTATGTATATCTTCATCTGAGGAGTAGGGAGAGGCAAAACCAAAAAATATCAATTTTCTCCTAATTTGGGTTTTAATATTTCTATGCTGACATGTATTATATTTAAAAAAATTTGATATTCAAATTTAGGAAATAGGCCATTTCAATTTTAGAATTTTATTCTAAGTCACTTTTGACAGGGCTTCTGATCTGAATTCACTTCGAACTGTGCAGAACATAGCAATCTGTCAAAACATTTACCTATCTTCTAACAATAACAATTCATTCTTAGCAAAATAATATAATTTTTATCTACACTTCATTTCAGAAATCCATTATACCATTAGATATCTGTAATGAGTTATTCTATTCTTCCAAAATCCAAATTGTTTTTTTCTCTTCTGACCCATTCCATGTCACGTGTGTTACAGTTCAGAAGGGTTTTCAGCACTAAAATTTATTTAAAATCACCCTTATAATACTTTACTCTTTTCTTTTTGGCTTGTGTAGTCTTAAGGCATTACTCTTTCATGTAATACATAAAAAAAAACC